>VRLP01007512.1:0-21419 GCA_009660295.1 Lophius piscatorius | reverse complement strand
TGACTGTAAACTGGTATCATGACTGTAAACTGGTATCATGACTGTAGACTGGTATCGTGACTGTAAACTGGTATCATGACTGTAGACTGGTATCATGACTGTAAACTGGTATGATGACTGTAAACTGGTATCATGACTGTAGACTGGTATCGTGACTGTAAACTGGTATCACGACTGTAAACTGGTATCATGACTGTAAACTGGTATCATGACTGTAAACTGGTATCGTGACTGTAAACTGGTATCACGACTGTAGACTGGTATCATGACTGTAAACTGGTATCACGACTGTAGACTGGTATCACGACTGTAAACTGGTATCACGACTGTAGACCGGTATCATGACTGTAAACTGGTATCATGACTGTAAACTGGTATCACGACTGTAAACTGGTATCACGACTGTAAACTGGTATCACGACTGTAAACTGGTATTGGTCGTGGTTGTATCTGAGTACTTTTATGAGTAGGAGTGTGATACTGCCATCATTCCCTTCATATTACCGTATATTCTGGAGTAACATAAATAGTAAAGGAGAAGGTGAAGGTTAGACTTCATCTCTACATGCATGACTATAAAAACTATTTCTCCATCCCTCTCTCTCTCTCTCTTTCTCTCTCTCTCGTCTCCTCTCCCATCTCCTGAACCTCTCCTCTCATCTCTCCGTCACCACCTCCCCCATCATCCCTTGCTGTTTTTCACCCACCTTCTCCGCCCGCGGGGAGACAAACTCATTGTTTGCTCCTTGAGGATTCCCTTTTAAATACCAGCCGTGAGGCGGCGGCGGTGTCACACACAGCTTCAGGGGGGGATATATTGAGACGCAGAGATTTTCTCAGGCCATGGAGGGAGTTGATATTTATCAGTGTGAAGGTCCTGGAGGGGATTCAGCTTTTTTTCCGGCCCAGTTGAAAATGTGATAAACCCACGAAAACCTTTCATTCTGGGAAAAAATGCCCATGAAGGTAATAAATACAGAATAACATAATAATTCATGATTGTTTTTATAGTGAATTCTAAGATGATGCTGGAGATTATCAGTCTGAGGGAAGTGTAGTTCTGTAAAATGTTGTTGCACAATTTTCACTTTGAAAACCTTTAATCGCAATCCTGATCAACACATCAGGCTAAGATGAAGATCTTCTCCGTATGTTTATATCCCTGAAAAGTCGGGGTCCTTCTTGTTAGCGCAAAATCAAAAACTATTTCATGGATCATTTAGAATTTTTTTTTTTAATCCACATAGACCTTAGTGTGAGGAAGAACTGGAATGATTTTGGGTAGGTCAGTTGCAAATTTCCACCACTGATCTACAAAATCACACAGGGGAGCTTCTTTATTTTAAATTATCTTTACAAAAAACACTGTTTCCTAGACATCACTGTTATTATTCAAAAAAAGGATTTTTGCTACTTCAACTATTTCATGGGTCCTTTTCAAATGTTATACCCCCATTAAGGTTAGGGTGAGGAAGAACTGGATTGATTATGGGTAAGGTCAGTTGCTGATTTCCACCACTGGGGGCACCTTTTTCTGAAAAACTGTTCAACTCAGTGTTTCCAGGGGATAACTCAGAAAACGTTTCATGAATCATTTTTATATTTTATACCCCAATGTACTTTAGTGTGAGGAAGCACTGGAGTGATTTTGGGAAAGATCGGATATATATTTCCGACGCTAGGGGGAGCTTCATCTTTAAAAGATTTCAGGGTTTAACTCTCAATCGTTGCTGATGTCAGCTGGGATAGGTTCCAGCCCCCCGCGACCCCGAACAAGTTAAACGGTTACGGAATGAATGAACGTCCGATTTCGTCCAAATTTGGTGACTACGAATCCACGGGTGGAGATGTATCATATTTATATGTTTCTCTTTAATAGCTGATATTTTACACACTTATAGGAGCTTTTTGTTTTTTTTACAAAATAATACTTCAAACTTAACTTTATATTTAATTTGAGGAGTTCAGTCAGGGGACGGAGAGTTTAAGTTCCGAAGAAACGTCCTCCTTGATTGCCGGTTGGAAACCTTTGAAGCACTGGATCTAAAAATCATCACAAAAGGAAAAATTCAGATGAATCTTCAATGACGCTGCTATATGCTAGCTAGCATTGATTGAGTTAGCTGGTAGGTGCTTCACCCACAGCACAGGAATGCTGGGAAAAACTGATTACGTAGTTGGCTAGGCGGGCTAGCAGGCCCCCGCGTTTGAATGAACACCACTAACAATCAAACTGGCGATGTGATTGGTTAGAAAATGACAGCTGGCATCATCGTCCACATTTGTTCCGTTTGTTCCAGATGGGATTGACTCGGAGACTTGATGCAGATGTTTCTGCTGGAGGGAGCGTAGGTGGAAAATCTGATTGGATTAAGGCTTTAAAGCGTCACATGAGCGGTCCTGGAAAGTGTTTTTTTATTTTCTCTTCGCTCCAGAACCAAGAAAAAACACAACCAAATATCGCCAATATGGATCCGACATCATCGATACTTTGAACAAAAGCAGGAAGTGCTCAGAAAAGGGAAATCTAGCAGGCTACTTCTAACGATTTCTATAATCTCATCATGTGAGTTGGATTTGATGGATTTTCAGCTGACATGACCAATTTTAAGCATACATGCCCAAAGGCACGCGGGCAGCGCCAGGCAATCTGGACCTCAAATCACAACAGCAGCAACCATCTACAGCTATTTAAGATCCATGAGAACCAGACCCATCAGACGGGTTGACCTTCTGAAGAAGAAGTCCATCCTCCCGTCTTTCTTTAAGATGATTGACACGACCTTCATCCTGGACGGGTTCATCTGAGAGCCGATAACATCGTGATGGACGAGGAAGGATTGAATGAGACGCTCGTTTAGGACACCATTAGTGGATCCTGTTCCGCTGACATGGAGGTCGGGGCTGATATTCTCGGCCGCCAGTCGTATTTCTCCGATAAGTTTTCATTTAAACATCTGCTGAAAAATACCTGAGATATAATAGAATGAGACACTTTCCGAACATTGATGCAAAAGAACACGCCGAACGAAAGGAATTTGAAATCTGATGGGTTAAAAGAAAAGTGGGAATAAATGTGTTACGGCGCCGTGTTTGGTCTGCGCCCTGAGCAACAGTACCGGCTGGTTCTAGATTCCTTTGATTGGGTCAGTACTCTCTACCGTGTTCGTGGTCGTAATAAAAAGACTCTTTCCCAAAAGATTACTGAGTTTAAATATCGATCTTTTAATATGAAAACCGATTCTAGAGGAAAAAACGCTGGGACCGGAAGTATCACAATCTCAGTATGGATCCGGTAGTAGAAATGTAAGGATGTTAATGGACTGATGGAAACTTTAAAAATCTATTTCACTTTAATTGATGAATTATAGAAATATTTGGTTGTGAGGTCTCGGTAGTGACCGAATGAATGAGGTCAAGGATACAAGCGGCTGGAGTGAGCTTCCTTCTTAGGGGGGCTGGCCTCGGCCTCCGAGATAAGGTGAGGAGCCCGGACTGCTTTAGGAGCCGGATGAGGTGGTTCAGGCCTCTGTTCCAGATGTTTCCTTCCGCTCAAGTAGGAGGACACCGGAATTTTCCTGGAGGCGTTATGTATCTCACCTGGCCTCGGGATATCCTAGGATGAGCTGGAGGGCGTTGCTGGGGAGATGGGTATATCTGGAATACCCTGTTTGGCCCGCTGACACTTACCCTTTTCCACCAAAAAGAACCTGGTGCTAGTTTGGTGCTGGTGCTAGTGCCAGTACTTAGTCGGTTCAACTCGTCCACCTCCTAAGAACCTGTTTGCTTTTCCACTGGCAAGGAGCCAAGTCAGTGCCAGGCCATTACGTCACCATATGACGCAATCGGTTCTTGGCTCTGGACCAGCAATGAGTTGGTGCTTGTCTGGCACCAGGTTTGAGAGCCAGGAGCTGGTGCTTAGGCTGTCGAAAATCAAATAACTGGTGCTGAGTCAGGCTCTGGCTCTGAACTAGCCCTGGAACCAGCTCCATGGAAAAGGGGTACCTGAGACTCAACCCTATATAAGACAATGAGAACCTCTGGCCCAGAAGAGAAGGCCTTCCTGGCTTCTCTTCTACACTGCAAAAAACTCAAAGTCTTACCACGAGTATTTGTCTTATTATTAGTCAAAATATCTTATTGTACTTCATTTAAGACACATTTCATTGAGATAAAAGGCTTTTATTTCTCGGTAGTACTTTTATTTCTCCCGTCTTAAATCCTGTCTTGCAGTCACGACTTCATCGGAGAGTTCACCACCAGCTACAGGGAGCTGTCCAGAGGTCAAAGCCAGTTCAACGTCTACGAGGTGAAAAAGTCCAACATTCTGAGGGGGACATTACTGAAAACATGGTTCTACCTGAAGAATATTAAAAGAATGTATTGACGTTTTGGGAACTTCAACAGGAACATCAATACTCGCCTTGACTGTGACATAAATATTATTCATCCTGAAATAGTTTTTTCTATTATAAATCTCGACTCTCATCTGAGGAGGATCTATTATTGACGTCGGCCCACAGGAGTTCAGCCCGGCGCCGAGGAACGACTCACTCCTTTTTTTTGTTTCCTGTCTTGTGGTCAAGGTTCTAAATCCGAAGAAGAAAGGCAAGAAGAAGAAATACGTCAATTCGGGAACGGTAAGACCTGCTGCAGAGAGACGTCGGAGCTTTTAACGGATCGCTCCGGCGTCTCATCCGTGGATTTTCACTTTGTGTCCTTCTTCTCTCTCAACCTCCGTCTTCGTCTTCAAGGTGACGCTGCTGTCCTTCAAGGTGGAGTCAGAATACACGTTTGTGGACTTCATCAGAGGAGGGTGAGAACGCCGTCCATTCTTTTTGTTGTTGTAAGGAAATACATAAATAAATAAAAGAAATTATTAAATTAAATTACATTAATTAAATTGAAAAAACATATATAATTAAAAGTAAATCAATCAACATGTAAATAAATTAAGCAATAAATTAATAATTTAATTAAAAAATTTAATTAAAAAAATAATAAAAAAAAATAAAAAATTAAATTAATTTAATTTTTATTAAATTAAATTAATTTAATTTTTATTAAATTAAATTAATTAAATTAAATTAATTAAATTAATTCAATTCAAAAACAATATAATTAAAAATAAATAAATAAATAAGCCAATATGTAAATAAATAAAGCAATAAATTAATTAAAAAAATTAAAAAATGAATAAAAAAAATTTATTAATTAAATTAATTAAATTGAAAAAATATATATAATTAAGAAAAATAAATAAATAAAGCAATAAATAAATTGATAAATAAAAAAAAGTTAAAATAAATTTCTAAAAATTATTAATTTAATTAATTTATTTAAAATTAAAAAAATAAATAAAAATAAAAATGTTAATAAAAAAATAAAAATAAATAAAGCAAAAAAATTAAATAAAAGAAAGTTGATTAAATCAAATAAAAAACTAACTAAATTAAAAATAGTAATAATAATAATAAAAAGAGGGCCATCTCCAATGTATCATCAACGTCTATAGACACCGTTTAAGGTCCTGCTGGGGTTCTAGTGGTTAATATATCTGAACACTTACTCCAAACCCTGAAAGTTGACGAAATACTGTAAAGACAATAAAAAACATCGTCACACAGTAAAAACACAAAGCTGAGATTATAAAAGACAAAACTATGAGACCGCATGAAACACGTAGGAATCTCATCCTGGATTAAAAGTCAAGGAGAGAAGAAGAGTTTTGTGTCGTTTAGGATACGTTTGTTGGCCTCTGCTCTTCTGCTGCTTATTCTTAGGAACGAGGACAGACAGCGGGTCAGCTGACCTCATTAGGTGGGTTTATCACGGCCCCTTTTTCCAAATGAAAACACAATAAAAGCCTGGAAACCCAAATTCTCAGATTTTCAGAATAAAAGCCTGTGAAGAGGAGTTTCTGCTTTTAACGTTCAAGCTGACCTCACTGATAAATTAATGTTTGCTGACGACGTAAAGATGTTACGTTAGTCGAGAAACACGCATCATCATCATCATCATCATCATCATCATCATCAGTCAGTCTGAACGTCTCCAGATGTCGGTGCATTCATGACCCCTGTTTTCTCCACTCCCCACCAGGACACAACTCAACTTCACCGTGGCCATAGACTTCACAGCATCCAACGGTAGGACGCCGTTACTCTACATCTATTCCTGCACGCCAGGACAATCAGGGGGTTCAATTATTTTCAGACTGCAGTGGTCAGTAAAAGTAGCTTTGATCTTTGTGGACAGATGATAAATATTAAGTTTAGTAAGATTTTAAAAGATGGACGATCTGCAGTCAAAGACTTTTTCCATGATGTATTTATAATATATTGTCTTAATAATAGTTTTACTATCTGTCAGAACACGTTCTTTGAAACTACAAAAGTTTATTTTCACACCTCCTCCATGAGTGGGGGTCATCCCTCCGTGTTACTTCCAGGCTACACCACCCTCCTCCACCCAGGCATGACCACCAACTGGGACTGATGAGAGTGCAGGAACAAAAGCTGTAGGAGGAAACGACTGCATGCAGGAAGTTCTGGAGGAGAATCACCGACAGGCGTTTTCAGAGCGTGTCAAACACGGACATAGTAATGTGGGTCGTGTTAGAGTAGGCGGAACCGGCCAGGAAAAAAATTGAGCTTTTTCCTTCAAGGCTCATATTTCTTAGTCAGACGTCGCTGTTCCCTATGTCCCGCCCCCCCCAAATGACTGACAGCCACTTATACTGGTCACTCTGCACTGATTGGCTCGGTTCTAAGTTCTAATTTTGTTTTTTACTCGCCCTTTAGTCAACAAACGATGTTTCTTCAGCGCTTTTTCCCCTAAAGGGTCGTCCCTTTAGGGGTCGGCACAGCCGAACATTTTATTCCGCATATTGATTTGGCGCAAGTGTTACGTCGGATGCCCTTCCTGTCCCTCGCCGTTTATCTATTAATGTGTGAATAAATGGTCTAAAAACACAAATACTAAAAATATCCGGTTTCATCCAGGCCAGGATCTTTTTATTCAGGTATAAAGTTTTAACTTCTGTGAAGGTAACGCTTACATTTATTTTAATCAGATTAAAGACTGAATGATCCCTAAAAATGTATTTAGTGATCTTTATCATGCCAGAAGCTTTTTCTAATCCCTCTTTAGTCAGAGATCCTTCACACTGTGTGTGTGTGTGTGTCTGTGTGTGTGTGTGTTTGTGTCTATGTGCTTCTGTGCGTGTGTGTGTGTGGATGTATGTGTGTGTGTGTGTGCGTGTGTGTGTGTGTGTGTGTTTTGGATGTGGTTCTGTCTCCAGGTAACCCGTCTCAGCCCACCTCGCTGCACTACATGAGTCCGTACCAGATGAACGCGTACGCCATGGCGCTGAAGGCCGTGGGCGAGATCATCCAGGACTACGACAGCGACAAACTCTTCCCTGCGTACGGCTTCGGCGCCAAACTCCCCCCAGACGGAAAGATCTCCCACGCCTTCCCACTGGTGAGACCGTGATGTTCACAGAACCTGTTTGGACTGAATACAAACTGAGGTTGACGTTTGGGTTTTGGGTTTGAGTTTGACGGCTAGAACTCGTTTTTAGTGACGGTTTTATGTGTCGGCGCCGGCTAAAACATGGCCGGGCCTGAAGAGTCCATCTGTCAGGTGGAAGGTCGCTGATGAAGAGCTGACATATACAAATAAATAAGCAATCACACGCTGTCAGGGAAAAAAGGGGGTGTGGGGGAGACCTCTGAGGAAAAAGGACCGGGACTTCATGGCTGAAACAGGTTCTGGTCCTCAGGAGACGAGGAAGAGTCTCTCTTCATCTTTGAGGCAGAGGAGAATGTAAAAAGTTCCTTGAACATCTGGTAAAGCTGAAGGAAATGAAGAGAAAGGCAAATGTAGAACTCTAGAAGATAAGTTACGAAGAATATCAGGTACTAAGCTTTCACCGATCAGCCACAACATTATAACCACTAACAGGTGAGGTCAGAATGAAAGGGATTCGACGTCCATCAGTGGGCGGGACATATTAGCAAGACAACATTTTGACCTCAGAGATGAAAGAGACTCTGACAGGGGACAAATTGTGATAGCTTGAGGACTGGGTCGGAGCATCTTCAGAACTCCCGGTCCTGCTCTCGACTGCCGTTCTTACTCTAGATTGGTTAGTACCATTGGTGGGTCGTGGGTTTCCTACCTGGGCCGTCAGTTCTATAACTTAGAAATAACTTCACAGAGACACTACAGACGAAGGCCGCTGTCAGACTTCCTCATGAGACAGTAACATTTATCTCGTGGAAATAAGTCGTTAAACAAGGTCCAATATCAACTTGACCACACAACAGAATCTCTGCTGGCATAAAATATGTGTCATAAGCTACAACAGATATTTAAGAGGCTTAAAAATCAGAGCAACCAAAACTGTTCCTCATCCAAAGATAAAGGTCTGTCCTCCTTTCTTTCTTTAAGGTTCTACCAGTGTCGGTAATTTGGTTGTTTTGGTATTTGGTTCTGGTGGTTAATCTGTTGGAGGTTGGGTTAGTTGGTTGGTTGATTTGGTTGATTGGAGGTGGGGCTGGTTGAATGTTGGTTGGTTTGGTTGGTGGATTGCTTAGGGATTTGGTTGGCTGTGACTGATTGGAGGTGGGGTATAGTGGTTGGTTGATCTGTTGATGATTAGGTTGGTATGTGTTTAGTTGGTTAATTGGTTGATTGGAGATTTGGTTGAATAGTTGGTTGGTTAGTTGGTTTGGATGGTTAGTTGGTTTATCTTTTTAAGGTTGGGTTGGTTGGTGTTCTGCTTGGTGAGTTGGTGATTTAGTTTGTTGGTTGGTTGGTTGACTAAAAGTTTGGTTGGTTGGTGATTTGGTTGTTTGGATTATTGGCAGATTGGTGGTTTGGCTGAATGGTTGGTTGGTTGGTTTGTTCCTCTGTTGGGGGTTGGGTTGCTCTGTGTTTTGGTTGGTTGGTTGATTGGTTGATTGGAGGTTTGATTGGTTGGGGATTTGGTTGGTTGGGGATTTGGTTGGTTGATTTCAGGTTGGGTTGGTTTGTTGGTTGGTTGGTGGCTGGGTTGTTTGTTGTGATTGATTCAGGATATTTTATCACTTCTTTTTAACATAGCGCGTTAGGAGGTCTTTGCAACTTTTTCCTGAATTATGCATGGATCTCGATGCATGATTAGATTTTGATTTTTTGGAGTGTGTCCAGTTTGGCGAGGATCTAAATAAAGATCTGGGTCCCATCAGTGGGGATGGTTGGTCCTTAATGGCTCTAGTTTTCTCTATGGACCTGCCGGATTCCTCGGGGTTAACGGACGTTGTGTTGACGCAGAGCGGCAGCTACATGCTAACCTATATGCCTCTAACAATCAAAGCCGCCTTGCATAGTAAGCCGCACTTGTCGTTTAGTTGCTGGGCTTGTGAACCTGGATTTACCGGGAGGCGGCAAAACCCAAATAGAAGTACTGATAGAAGCCTTGGCTCTGAGTGAAGCGGAGGATCGGTCGGTTTCAGGGTTAGGGTTAGATAGAAAAGGAATGTCTGCACCTCCTCAATAATCTGTTCTTATATTAGCAGACAAGAGAGTAAAACTTTAAATTCAATGAAGTCAAGATTTCTAAAAGTGCTCCGAGCATCTCCCAGACAATGGATTGATAATTAGAGTTGCTTTAGCATGACGCTGCTCAGGGATTTGTCACGCCGAGGTGAACTCTAATTGGGAAAGCTGATGGAAAGGTTCCGCTCACACGGAAAGGAAGAACGTTGACGAATGACTGCAGACAAGCCAGATGGCGACGCTCCCGTCCGCCGCTGACTTCTGACGGGTCGGGAACCAGGAGCATCATGGGATTGGACAAATGTGATTTAAAACGACAGTTTCAGGTCAGAGGAAAAAGTTTCTCCAGCCTACTAGTGAAAAGACCCGAGGTGTGTTTATGAGACGTTCACTCCCACATGGAACGATCCGGTCGTATCCTCATCTTCTTAAAGAAATAATCCGGTAATCTTATACCACAGCTTTGGAACAGCCCCAGCTACGAGCTTTTATCTTCTTCTCCCGCCTACTTTTCTCCTCATTATCCTCTATGATGTGTCAAACCCGAGGCTCGCGGACCACAATCTGGCCGGGGATCACATCCGGGGCAATATCTCATTTCTGAAAAAACTGGCCCGCTGGAATACACCGCAAACACCACTGATACTACAAGTCCCAGAATGCACTGCGACAGATGGCGCCTCACTTAAGAGCCCCAGCGCCAGCTGCTGGCAGATATCAGCATTCATCCAGTCACTTTGATAAACTTTAGGCTGATCCTTAGAGGAGAAAATGTTTAATAATAAACATATTAGTAAGACGCATTTACGACATAAAGCTCAGAGCGCATGTTACAGTAAGTTACAAGTCCTCCAGCCTTAAGATGTTTTAGTGCTGTTCATTAAAAACAAGAAAACATGAAGTTGCCTACATTTAATGTGAAATGCACCTTTAGTCTGTTCATACACCTGTTTCCTGTTTCCCGAGGAGCAGCTGCTGCTGGCTGCAGGAACAGATACGAGGAGTAACCCTCTACTTTTACTGTTTTATTATGGCAGAAGAAAGAAAAGGTTAAATTATTATCATGGGTCGTTTAAAGTTCCTTTTTTGTTGATATTGTTGAGTAAAAACTTAAAGTCGATGCCTTTGAATCAAAAATGTTTTTCAGAAATGATTCGGTGAAACAGGAAGGAAACGTCAAAACGAATGAAGCTGATCTTCTGTGAATCATATCTAATGTGTCTTTTTTCTTAGCTCTTGGTTTTGTTCAGAATTCTATCAAATGGGTAAATAGAATAAGAATAAATCGTCGTAATGCCTCGGATTAAAGGTGGACAGTCTGAGTTCTGTTCGTCCCTCGATGTGATGAGTTTGACTCCTCCTCTTCAGTTACCATCCAGGGAGACGTAAGTTTGGAATTCGAGGAGGAGTATTTTGTTCCTTCGGTCATGGCGGCGGCTGCCGGCTGTCCATCATCATAACCTTCCGTTTATCCAGTTTTTCCAAAAAGAAAAGAGACAAAGAGTCGTCTGTGAGGTCGTTACAAACGTCCTTAAGTCTGGACAGAGAGTTGTTTTTAAGTTTTCACTGGACTTTTTGTCTTTCTTGAATAATGGGGACGCCGGCCCGAAAACTGTCCAACAATGTGAACAAACTGGTACAAAGTGAATCCAGACTATGAAGATAAGGCTCTGACTTTAAACGTTCATCTTTGACCGATCCTCGATCTTTGACTGTGAGGTCAGTAAATACATCGCAATATCTGGGCGGAGAGTTTATTTCACTAGTTTCTTCTTCGTTGTGCCGTTAGACATTTACGTTGTCTTGCTTGAATTATGGCCCCCAACTTTTTTTTTGGTAATGCTCCATTCCGTCTATCACGTCCACGTCCACTAGGTCCTGACACTTAATTATCAGAACCAGCATCCATCTTTTCTGCCAATGATCTGCCAACTCACTAGAACCACTGACTGGTACTAACTTAATGAGGAGGGCGCTTCATTCATATCCATTCATTCATATCCATTCATATATATTCATATCCCTCCTGCTGAGTGCTCATTTTCAACCTTAAATTTCAACATTAATTAAAAATAATTAGAAAAGTAGGACCTTCATACCAATGGAAAAGGAACATGGAATAAAACTGGCCCTTTAATAAAGTCCTCACAAAGAAAAAGAAAACTTTTCTTTTGGGGGCATTTATTCAGTTTATATCTTCAACACTATAAATTGACCATTAAAGGAAAAATAAATTGGTCAATAATGTTTTCAAACGGTAAAAACATTTAGAAAAAAGATATTAAAAAAATGATTTCATGATGACATTTTGTTTTTCCTGAAAAATATTAATATTAATTAATTATTAATATTAATAATTTTAATTAGTCCAATTAGTTTCATTAGATTTTTTTTTTTCATGTATCATGTTTAGTCAGTCCTCACATGCTTTAATATGCAAAACAAAATCCTACTTCTAGAGTAGAACATTCTCATAATAATTATTTTCTGTGTTGGTGTCCCCCTGGGCTTTATCCTCGGCCCCTTGCATGTTAGAATATATATGCTGGATCATATTATAATCAGGTTCAGTCATGTGTCACACCTTTTTTAAGAAGAAGAGACTCATAATGAGCTCAACCGAACCAGCTGAGCAGGATATTAAAGGGTTAACCTCTTCATCCTCTCTGGTGGTGGTGAAAAGACAAGATGGGAAACAAAAATAACCAACTAACTGATGATTCCTCCGATGAAGCTGCAGCACCAAAACTGAGCCTACCTGCCAAACGATGAACATGCATTCTTTTTACTATGTTCTTAAGTTCTGTAGCATTTTGCCAGCGTATCGAATCTCACAGCAAAATCATTCCCCAAAATGAGCAGCTTCGGAACACAACTGGATTCAACCAGAGAGTTTATCTGTTTGTCAAGTTTTAAATTACTGTCCATTTTGACGCCAAGGTTTGAAACAGTCGATTTTAAAAACGGCTGTAGGGAGACCTGGTCCATAGCAGAAGCATCGATGGTACCACTAGGTCCAAACACCATGACTTCCATTTTGCTGTCTTTAAAATGTAAGAAGTTAAGGGCCATCCAGGCTTTGATATCCTTCCAACACTCCAACAACAAATTTACAGAACTGGCATAATTTTTTTTCCAGTGGCAGGTAAATTTGTGAGTCATCTGCGTAGAAATAGTTGGAGATGCCATGTTTCCTTAAAATCAACCAAATTCAATGAAAAAAGGATCGAACTTTGGGGGACTCCAAATGGAAGAGGGGCAATGGACGAGACACAGTCTCCTGGGCTAACAGAAAAGCTCCTCCCTGACATGTAAGACCTGAACCCCTGTAAGAACTGAACCAATGTAAGACCTGAACCACTGTAAGACCCTGTCTCTGATACCCCCACAGAGATCCAGGCCAGAGATGAGAATGTTGGGGTCCACTGAGTCAAAACTTAAATAGCGCTGTTGTAGTTTGCACCACCATTCAACTTACTTTACATCGTGATCCAGCATTCATCCAGTCACACAAGTGTCGGTTGCTTAAGTCCAGGCGCCGCCATACTTCCAGTTCAGTTGCTGCTTTTTTCTATTTATAAAGGAAGAAAGGGGAAGCTGACATTTTGCGAAATGCCTCTCTAATTGGACACAACTCTGTTTCAGATGAAGGTCAAAATGATTAATTATGCAGCCACACTCGTGTATATTAACTCATATATATTCATTAATTAAAACGAACACGTATGAATGAATGTCATTTTTTTTTAAAGTCACATTTAGAATAAAATAAGAGTCTGAATGACCTTGGAGCATCGCTTCAAGGTCATTCAGACTCTTATTTTAGATTTTAGATTTGTCCTTTATGAGGCCTATTTCACTTTGATGTTACCCTCAGCTCAGTAAGTATACAGACTATCCATTTAAAGTATAAAAAAACAAAACAAATGCCAACGTAAAGGGGGAAAAAATAAAGTACCGGAGGACAAATGAAAGAAATCAGGAAAAAAACAAAAAGATTCCTTCATCCCAGCTGCCGTCGCTCTTTCCTATAATCTGCTGTGGATTTTATGGTGATGCGATTTTTCTCTGGCCTTCTCTCTACCGCGTACTCTGATTTATTTTGCATTTATCATGTATTTATTGCATATTTATTGCTGTTCATCTGACGCTGCTGCGGATGGTATAAGCCTCTCAGGCATAATAAAGATTTCCTTCGCATGAAGCCGAAGAACGAGAGGCTGAATGTGAGTCATCATCAGCACACAGACAAATCTCAATAATGATTGTTTCAAACGTTTACGTTCAATGAACTGTTATTCATTTCCTGCTTTTTCACACTGCCTCGGACCGCACCAAACCTCCAACCAACCAACCAACCAAACCTCCAACCAGCCAACCAACCAAACCTCCAACCAGCCAACCAACCAACCAAACCTCCAATCAACCAACCAACCAACCAAACCTCCAATCAACCAACCAACCAACCAACCAACCAATCAATCAACCAACTAACCCACCAACTGAATCACCAATCAGCCAAACCACCAATCAACCAACCAAACCTCCAACCAAACAACCAACCAAACAAATCACCAACCAACCGTACCTCAAACCAACCATCCAACAGAATAGTTTGTCTGCTGGTGACGTTCTATGAAGCCCGTTTCGTGACGGGTAAGAAATGTTTGTTGACAATAGGGGGGCCGACAGAATATTAGGCAGGTGAGGTATGACGTCATTACGGATGGGTGGATTTTGCATTGGATTAAAAATGTTGGAGGTGCTACCCTTCGGCACATATATTGTTCTTCTGCATTTAATTAAACATTTTCTGTATGATGTCATCTTCAACGAATCCAAACGTGTCGTGATGATGGACACAACATTCTGTGTGGCTCGACGCTCCGCTGGTTGAGACGTGTTAGTCGGCTCTGTGATGTCATCAACGCCGCTCTGCAGGCAGCGACTAACACTGGTCGGACGTTGCTGACTAAACATGATTTGTTCAGGGACAGTTGGAGAAAATTCGCATTTATTGGATGGATATGCGTAAGATAGAAGTTGTGAATCCACCAAGGAGGTTACTTCTTCACTCTTGTGAGAAGAATAAGAGAAAAACTACTACTTTGATGTTCTTTGAAGGCGGGGCTAGGGGATCAGTTACAAAAGTTTATTTGATACCTTTGATGTGTCTTTTGTGGTGGAGCCGGGGGTTCCGTGGGAAGAACAGAGACGCTGAAGTGGAAGGCGCAGGAGTGAAGCGGCTGCAGAGCACCTGTGAGATACTCAGAGAGTTTGTAGGAGTTGTTGGTAGATTTAAAGGCTGGCAGTAACTCAGACGTTAAGTTAAGGAGGAATCTGCATTATTTATCGTAAATCTAGGGTTCTGTTCAGCCTCGGCGGAGGTAATTCGGCCTCTGAGTGCTTTTTCCAGTTCATGATGATTCTCTTTTATTTTCAAGTAATTGACAAGCCTTAGTGATGATGTCATAAAGCTGCTAAAGAAAAGTGTGATGTTTAACTATGCAATGTTGATAATGTGTCGAAACATTCCACTTAAGATCAGAAAAATCTTACAAAACTATAAATAATGCTAATTCTGTGCAACAGAAGTCCATCCTGTACCAGTTCAGAACCACCAGAGAGCTTCAGAGTGATGAACAATCATCCTCTTCACGTCGTGAGTCGGGGCGCCTGCAAATTGCGAAAATACGAAACAATATAGCCTATTAAAATACGGGAATATGAAAGCAGCGCTTGACTGAAGAAGAAGGTGATTACAGCGGAGTTAGAAGAGGTTCAAGGTCCAGAGGTCAACTCAGTGTTTGGCCCTGAGTCTCCATTCCTCATCAAAGAGGTTCTAGACTACACATACTCCTTATACTGTCTAAATACACACATGTACAACATGTTACATATGTTGCACATCACCAATGAAGCCACATACTTCACATATTTTATATCACGCATTTACCACCTATCGCACATCTACAATACTCAACGTGGAACATGTCACGTCTATCACCTTTACTGTACATGTAACGCCTGATGCGTCTCACCGTCTGTGACTACACATGTTACACATACTGCACATCACCAGTACTGTATATACTACACATGATACAAATAAGTCACAATACACAATTATATGCTGTCCAGGGTACATGTCACGCAAATTACATTTTATCACATGTTATTACATTATATTACATGTTATCACATGTTATTACATTATATTACATGTTATTACATTATATTACATGTTATCACATGTTATTACATTATATTACATGTTATTACATTATATTACATGTTATTACTTTATATTAAATGTTATTACATTATATTACATGATATTACATGCTAATACATGCTGTTAAATGTTATTATTACATACTAGCATGTTATTATTACATGCTATTTCATGCTATCTCATGCTATTACATGTTATTACATTATATTACATGATATTACATGCTATTACATGCTAATGCATGCTGTTAAATGCTGTTACATGTTATTATTACATGCTATTTCATGCTATTACATGTTATTACATTATATGACATGCTATTAAATGTTATTACATTATATTACATGATATTACATGCTATTACATGCTAATGCATGCTGTTAAATGCTGTTACATGTTATTATTACATGCTATTTCATGCTATTACATGTTATTACATTATATGACATGCTATTAAATGTTATTACATTATATTACATGATATTACATACTATTACATGTTAGTACATGCTATTAAATATTATTACATGTTGTGATGTGTTATTACATCCTATTACATGTTATTACATATTAGTATATGTTACTGCACGTTATTTTATGTTATAACATGTTATTACATGTTATTAAGTGTTACGACCCCTGTAGCACATCACCTACTGTATACTGCACATGACCCCTCGTGAAGATGTGCATATTGTCTAAATGTGCAGATATTTCTCTTGTTACATGTGGTACCACTTCATTCCTGAGGACGTCATGTGATCTCAGTAAGGAGCACAATTCATTCCACACATTTAATGTGGATACCTGTTGAAAGTTATCAAAGTTGTTATCATCAGTCAAATATTAACTTTAAGAAAGTTCAACTTTATTCAATTCTACAACTACAGTTTCTCAGATCTCTCTGTCATTCACATCTTCATCTCTTTTCCTCCACCCGTTTGAAGTTCTTAGGCATATATTGGAATCAGCTGTGCTCATCAGCTGACCACATCTATCCAGTATCACAGTCACCTTCATCACTATCCATCACTAGCCATCATCATCATCATCATCTCGCTGCTGTCATTATACACATCATTCTCTCCTTTCATCTAACTCTTTCATGCTATTGTTGCACACATTGCACAATATCTCCACCCAGTCTTCACAGAACCCTCAACTTCGTCATTCAGCCGTCTCAGCAGTGTGGTCAGCCACCACCACCAGTAGACAGACACCAAGGTGGCATCTACCTGCTGAGACCCTTCCATTACAATCTCCCTGAAGAGTCTGAGCACCATGTCATTAATTAGCTAATTACTTTTGTACTGTAGTACCACCCTGTGTGTGATGACATCATCACTCTGGAATTTTGGCTTAACAGTTATCATAGATTAGTTACTTGCAAATAAAGCACACTTATGTAAAGGTTAAATAAAAAAGGTTTTCTGTAGTTTTAGGAGTTTTTAGTACTGACAAGGTCCTGACCGGCTGGAACCGAACTGAATTTTTTACTGTGGTGGGCGGAGCCAAGATGTGGTAAAATATAAAAGTAGAGGTGGCCACAATATGCTCTTGATGTTTTTAATATATATTGATATTCTATTAGTAATAGACTAAAACAGAGTAATACGATACACTGCATACATCCCAGCTATGAAGGGACATAAATCAGAGAACTTCTGGTTCCGGTCCCAAGCCTGGATAAATGGGGTGGTTGGCGTCAGGAAAGGCATCCGGTGTAAAAACCGAAGCCAAATCAATATGCGGAACAAGAAACTGATTTCCACAGTGGATCAGTTAACAAATGGTGTCACTGGTACTGTTGGACAGCACGGTACCGGCCTAACTATGCATGGAAACATATGACCCAATGTGGCGACCCTAAAAGTAAACAGCAGAAAGAAGAAGAAGAAGAAAATGAAGAGGAAGGAGAGGAAGAAGAAGAAGAAGAAGAAGAAGAAGAAGAAATAAGTACAGTCATTAAAAACAGATCCCATCCCGGTCCTCTCTGTGATGGGGGGCTCCTCAGACTCTTCAAACCCGAAAGGTTCAAACGGAACTTTGTACAAACCATCAGTGGTCCCGGACCCTCGAGCATCGCCTTTCATCTGCAGCATCTCTGGCCTGTTTATCCGGTCGGATCGGAACGGCTCTCCTAGGAATGTGATTCTGTATGTTGTTCTGAAGTTTCCTAATAAAGTAGCAACAAGCACAATTAGTTCATTCCACAAAGCAGCCAAACAAATCCGGCCAGGATAATTGGGTGGGTGAACCTCCTGAGGATTACGCGTACGTCGTTAGAAAAGCTGGCTCTCCCAGGATTCAGCTGGCCCGGGCTTTATGCCGCATAATTAGCTACTCAGTTTTTCTTTGTTTTTATTCCGTTGAGGAGGCGCCGGCCAGTCATCCGTGTTGAGTAACGCTAGCTCGCTTGAGGGCTTGTGCTGAGTGTGTGTGAAGTGGGTTCTTTTGGGACACACTGTTGAGCTTTCTGAGCGCCAGAGGTCCATGTCAACCAAACACCGGTTCTTCACAGGGTTTCACTCTTGAGGATCCTTTGGAACAGACATGTCAAAGTCAAGGCCCGCGGGCCGCATTCGGCCCATAAAACAATAATATCCGGCCCGCGAGACAATATCTAATTCCTATAAGAGCCGGGCCGCTGGTATACAGCACAAACACCACAGATACCACAAGTCCCAGAATGCACTGCGACAGCTCTCCTGCCGCTCCTCTGCTGTCAGATATCAGCGTTTATCCAGTCGCAGTATTTATAAATGACAATATTTGATAATTAAGAAACATTATGTTGTTTTTAACTGTCATTTTAATGTCATTGTCTGTAAAACACTTTGAAATACTCTGCCTCCGAGCAATGACGTAAAAAAATAGACTTGCCACTTTAGGTTGAACCTGAGAAGAGACCCGTGAGGGGCTAACAATGAGAAAAAAAAGTAAAAACAAGAAGTAATAAGCGTATAATTGAGTCGTATGAGTGTAGTAGTAGATAGAAGGATGCGTCACCTCCTCCAGCCTGAACATGTTTCAAGAAAAACATGACGTTGTTTACATTAAATGTGAAATTCACCCGGCTGTTCATACACCCGACTGTCTTCTGAGGAGCAGCTGCTCCTGGCTGCAGGAACAGATACGAGGAGCGACAGTCTACTTTTACTGTGGCAGAATAAAGAAATCAGCCGAGAGTTATTTAAAGTTCCTTCTCTGTTGGTCTTCATTAAAAACTGATAACCTGTAAAATAGTTTTCTGGCCGTTGTTGATGGCTGAGAATGAAACGTTTGATTGGAAATGAAACCGTTAAACTCTGCTGGAGGAGAGGGAGTCATAAAAATGAATGACGCTGAATTTGACTATTTAATTTTCCTTACGTTTGTTAAGAACTCTATAAAATGAGTAAATAAAATGAGTTATAACTTGATATAATACCTCAGATTAAACATGGCCAACGTGATCGTGTTTCACGGCCTCAAGCTTCGAACCATCATCCATTTATTGTTGGGTTTATGTGTCGATTCGGCAAGTTTCTGAGGCCTAAATTTGCTCCCCCTGGTGTGAGCAGGTGGTACTACATGCGGTTTCCTCGCATAAATGTGTCGATGAATGCATGAATACTGGCTTCTGTTGCAAAAGTAATCAAAAAAAAAAAGAAAAGATTATATCTCAGTGGTGATAGAGTTCATTTAAATCCAGAGAGTATTTGACACAACTTTTATAATGGACCACAATCTTACTCGGAAATCTCATATTGAATATATGAGGAGAAAAGGACATAAAAGTATAAGTATTTTATACAAAGTAAAGGACAATTTAGAGTTTTCTGCACGTTGTATTTTTGTTTTGTTCATTTACTTTAACATTATTCTGGATTCTGTGGGGGTAACACATAAATGACATTAATAAACCTTTACATGTGCTACAGGAAAAACAAAAAGAACATTTATAAACCAGCTGAACTCCAAACAACGTACCAGCAGACGGTTTATTTAAAGTATTATCAGGGATGAAGGTAGACGAACTGGAAGCTGGATGAAGATCCTAGAAGGAATTCTGATTTTAAAAGTCTGTTCTTACATCAGCATTAAAGCAGATTTCAGGATAACAATCGTAAATGTTCAAATATCGTATTTACTGAAGAAAACTTAAAGAGAAAAATATAATGGGATATTATAAAGTTAAAGACTAATATTTAGGTTGTAAATAGTTTCTAGGTGGCTGGATCTATTTAGTGTATTATATATTATATATTATATTCTGTTGAAGTTTTATTTGATGTATGAAAACCTAAAAAAGACCATCTGGTTTTATGTTATGTTATTATCATTATTATTAAGAACTGGACAGTTGATATAAGAATTATATTATTATTAAGAACTGGACAGTTGATATAAGAATTATCTTCTTCCTGCCGCTTTTTCTATTTTTTTTTATTATTTTGCTGATATTGTTTTTTGGAAAATACACAGAAATGAGTGAAATAAACAACATGTCATGAGATGGAAAAAAAAGAGCTTTGAGTGGAACCGGTGGTTTTGATTCACCATCTACGCCTCAGGCTGAAGGAACATGATGTCATGAGTGATTTTGATAGTGATTTTTGGTTAGATGTTTAATGAAGACGCGATGTGACGATAATCCTTAGAGCTTTGTCTCATTAAAACGATTTCTCTCCGTTGCAGAATTCAAACACAGAGAACCCCAACTGCGTGGGCATTGAAGGAGTTCTGGAGGCGTACTTCCAGAGTCTGCGGACGGTTCAGCTCTACGGCCCGACCAACTTCGCTCCCGTCATCAGTCAGGTGGCACGGTGAGAAATCCGCTGGAGCTCAGGTAGACACAGAAGTGAAAAGTCACTCAAGTCAAAAATACAGACTCCTTATCTCGTTGTTACCAGACCAATCAGGCGACGCTATCGGACCTGGGGTTTATTGGTCATTGATGCAGTTCTTCTCAGTTCCGTGTATGTTCTGGTATTTTTGTTTCAAAGACGAATATTGAAGGACGAAAAACGATTGGAAATTAGATTTTCTGTTTGGACATACAACAATCAAAAACCTGAAGAAAAGAAAAAGCCGTTTCCTTTTCAAGATCACTTATGAATGAAGACAGAAACGATGAAATGTTTTTTTAGTTTTCTGAGACCGGATGTGGTGGTTAAAAAGGGAATTACAGCGTCACAATGATTGCTGTCAATCATCCCTTTATCCCCCAACAGTAGTGGTTTAGTCCAAATTAATGTGAAGGAGTTAGAGCTGGATTCTAAACTCTGCTTGATGGTCGTGTCTCCTTTGTTTCTAAGCTCTTTACTCTTGATATGAAGTTCATCAGCAGGCCTGAAGTCGAGATCTAGCCGCTGATGCACACACCGATCAGCCACAACTTTGACACCAATTAGTGGTTCTAATGTTGTGGTAAATTGTTGTATAATTTTTCACAGCCGGAAACTGAACTCGGTTTTGCAGTCCGTCGTATCGGAATGATGATTTATGTTCTGGCCTGTCTGCAGACAGCAGCTACCAACATTCCTACTGCAGGATCCATCCTGGAGATGATGAGACACCAGTACTACTGGTTTACTACATGATCCATCCTGGAGATGATGAGACACCAGTACTACTGGTTTACTACATGATCCAT
>VRLP01007511.1:0-21419 GCA_009660295.1 Lophius piscatorius | reverse complement strand
ACAGTATGTTTCACAAACATCAAGTCCCTCCAAATGCTTTCATACAATACAGACAATTCTTTCATACAGCTCTGACTCTCTGTTCATGAACGAGACAACCTTGCCTGTCAAAGGGGCTTCTCCATCTACTGAGGGTGAGGTGGTCTTACATGCCCTGTTATGCAAGTGTACAGATGATACATAACTGCACTGTGAAATTTGACATTCATTATCACTATTTTTCTCTTCTACGCTGATTCTCTGATGCGCATGAAAAATATGATGCTAAGTATAAAACAGAAATGAGCAAGTAAGGGACATCTGCTTAAAGAGCTTACGGGTCACGGAGGTTATAAACGAAGGCTCAAACGAGATGTTGTGCCTACAGTATTTCCACACAAGGAGACTAAACGCAACCGAGAAGCGAGTGACAACCGCTGTACGAAACGGCAGAGACGGGAACTGGTGGACGCTTTCCTGCTAAAAAATCTGAACCAGCTCACGGATGCAGAGAGTCTGAATGTGGACTATGGGACATGACTATGGAGGATATAATACAACGATGGTCTGATCTATGTGCTTACCTTGAACCGCTGCTGACAGAAAGCGGAGCTCTTTACAACATGCACTCTCCGTCATGGTTGCCATAGCAACACAATTCCTGCGAAGACACCAGCGATTGTGTCCCACTCTGGCTTCATCACGTCTCTCATCGTCTTCTTGTGTTTGCTCAGCCAACTGGTAAATAAAACTTACCAGTTGTCCTTGTTTTTTTCGCGCTCCAGTTCAAATTGAAAGGCTGGTCGGATGACATTTTTAACTGTTGAATTAAGATTAGCGGTTCAGAAGCCGGCCAGTGCAACCATTTGTCGTCACTACCCAGAATGCATTGCAAAGTAAACAGCAATGGTGACCTACGAGTTAAACTATTTTTTCAAAATTTGTAGAAATCACGGGATGTAGAGTAAATTTAATGTCGCATTTATACAGCTGATACCAAATATGATAGTCAAATATGTTTTTAAAGCATACAAGTATCGACAGTGAGGGTACCCTTTAACAGCAAAAGGGGGCATAATGTTCCAGATATTTTATTCGAATAACGCACTCATCTAATGGTGCATATGTGTCAGCGATCATATTTTGTTGAAAGTTTTTTGGCAAAAGAACATAGCTGTATTAATGTTCTGTAAATTATGACATTTTATTCTCAAGTCACCCTTTCTAATCTGCCATAATGCATGTTCAGTAATTGCATTCATGCATGATCAGCCTATGTGGTCCTGTCATTCATCTCCACTGTCTCCATAAACACTCATTGTGGTTCGGTCCCCTGAAGCTATATTCTGGTTTATGAGCATGGTAGCATCAGTACAGTCTGACTGTTGTCTCTCACCAGTTGGTGACATAGAGTATCTGCTCAGATGAACAAGACGGGCCTTCATCAGTATCATAAATGAATTTTTCAGAGAGAGCCATTGAGAGAGGGGAAAAAGTATCAAAACTTGGAATGCCCATGTGTGCATATTTTAAGAACCGATGCAATGAAAAGCAACCAATAGGATAAAGGGTTAATAAATAATGTAACTATTAGTCGGTTGGACCAAAGTCTGTAAGATGATAAGGGCAACTCATTATAAAGAACTGCTTTATTAATGAAATGTCAGAAAATCATAGCAGTCAAAAAAATATTTAACTTATTATCATATGGAGGTCTGAGAACAACAAATATTCACATTTGATTTTTTTTAAAGAACAAAAAAATTGTGAATTGCTGTCTATCAACTAATCAATATATCGACTGCTTTCTTCTTTCAATCATTTTGCCTTTAGTTACGTGATTTTGTTTTTACAGTTAAGTATCTGCATGAGCCCTAAAAAGAATCCACTACAGTGCATTCCCTGGCAAAAAAAAAGCACTGTATCAAGTAAAAATGCTGTAATCCGTAGAAATATTCAGAGAATTCTACAAGAAAAGCACCTGGTTGATGATGAATTAAGACCTTTTAAGCCACAAAGAGCAACCCAGTGGGAAACTTTGCCCAAACAGTCCCGAAACACAATAATTGAAAACCACAGCTAGGAGAGAAACATAGAAACATATGAGGCCATGTGTGTCCTGTAGCTGCAGGCCGTCTTTTGAAAGCATGCTGTCAGAATAATTTCCAACCTCTCAATCTGAACGTACTGCTGATGGCAAGGATTGGTTTTCCCTGCCTCTTCATGGTGGGACGACCAGAAAAGAACGTTGCTTTGTTTTTGTGTGTCCATGATGTCTAGACAATGAAAGAGGAAAAAAACCTACAGTGATGTCATTTGAACAGTGAAGTGTCTACAAGGGGTGGAGAATCCAAATCCATGTTTTTGCTAAAATTATTGTCAAAGTAAATGCCAGCTTAGTGGTTATTATTGACGTAAGGAAGTAATTTGAGCAGAACTGTCCAACAAAATGTTCACCATCGGAAGTTGGCTTTTGGAGGAGCTCAGGTTTCTTCTTCATTGATTAGTCTCATTAAAATTCATACTGTGAAATTAAATGTGATTTATATTATTATTAAAGTTTGGTAAATAAGACTCGGAGTTTCCCAAAAAAAAAAGATTTACATCCACATTTATGGCATGCAGGCATCTTTTTTATTTAGGTATATAACGGTTAGTCGGAGGACACTACACACCCAGCATGGGGATTGCATTTCCACATACTCATGTTTATTATTTATATTCTACTTTATGATACTACTAAATGATAACTGATTAGTTGCCCCAAAAAGGTTTGACATTTCAAAACTGATGATTAGACAAAAAAAATTCCTACAGGTCTACGCAGTGCGGTTCAGCTTGCACTATACCTTCATTATGTTCACATCAAGGACTTCATTCGTGAATATTATTTAGATTAGGCCTACGCTATCGTCCCCAACAGCAAGGATACATTCTTGCTGTTGGGGACGACCCTGCGTAGTACAAGCAATCACAAAGATTGAACTCTTCAAATTAAATATAAAGTTATGTCTCAAAAACATTTTATTTCGTAAAAAAGAAGCTCCCTCTAGTGAGTGAAATACGAACTAGTAGAGTAAAATGTGATGTATACGAGACATGTCCCCGAGTTCTATCGTATTCACCAAATTTGCACAAAATGGCACGATTTTTCTGGGAAATGATCCATCTGGAAACCGTAGTTTTAAATTTATTTTCATTCAAATGAAACATTATGGTGAAATTTGACCCAACTTACTCCTGTAATTCCCACCGTATGTTTCCTTCCTTCCTTAAAAACTCAAAGCTTCTGTAAAGGCTGAGAACACTTTGACTGACGTCCTGACTACATCAATAGGAAGGTATATCCAGAAAGCAATGTTATACGTAAAAAAAACCCTAGTGAGTGAATAATGAACCATTAGAGTAAAATATGATGTATACAAAATAGATCTCCTCAATTGGCTTTCAACTTTGTTGTGAAATATGTGTCAGTGTTGACATATTTCTGTATGACACATATTTATGGTTGCATTTAATGCAGTCGATGTGCCCAATCCAAAAGTCGCTGCAATGACCTTCACATACACTGCGTAAGAAAACCCCCCGCTTGTTTCTCAAATCATTCTATTTCCCTTTTCATGTCTGCAAAGTTACCCCGCTACCTAGGGAGAGATAACAAACGATTTTCAATTAGTTCTAAAGATTCAAGTGGTGAGTGTGACTCACTGTTGGATTATACAACACAAACCTTCGTGGTTGTCTAGGTTCTCTTCTCCTTTCCTCCATCGCTCCTCTCATTTTGTCTTTTTCCTACCACTTCCTCAGCATCATGCAAAATCTCGAGAGTAGACTGAGTGACTTCCATTTGGCTGCTATTTCAGTCTCCATCTCAACATGCTATGAGTCACCACACCCCGCAACAATGTGGACACCATCACCAAACTATTGATAGATCACTCTTAAATCAATATCAAACAATTCATGATGTATATATTATTATCAAAAGACCTTAGTTCCATGAAGAAGTGGAGGGATTTTGTGAAAGTTGGTTTTATATTTCTAACCCTAAAGGGACTTTTTATCTCCAAATATGGGCAATATTTCCTAAACTGTTGGTCCGATTTAGTCTGAATTCCATGCATATGAATATAATCAGGGAGATCTATCTTGTTTATATTAGATTTTACTCTTAATAGTTCATATTTTACTCACTAAAGGGAGTTTTTTACAAAATAACGTTGCTTTTCAGACATAAATCGGAATACAACTGGATTCGATTTAGTCAAAATTTGGTGAATATGAATTGACTGAAAGATATCAATCCACAGATAAGACATGAAAAAATAGCTACAGCTTAATTGACTTAGACGAAATAAGAAAGAAATATTACGTAAAAGTCCTCAGGGGTAGTCACATAAAGACAGTGAGATTGACATCAAGCAAAAAAAATAAAACTGTTGTCAGGAAACACTGGCCGATGTTAACAAGGATTGACTACTAAAAACTCAGTTTTAGGACATTGAGGCTGAGGATTGGTTGACAAGCAATATTTTTTTTTTAAGATATGTTCTTCAGCAATCGTTATCGTAGTGCTGCTCATCATCGAATCATCAACTATTAGACCACAACTCCCATTTAATAGAATTGAGTTTGGTTTCAGGGTCTGATTTTACTAATCAAACAGTCATACCGTATATTTGGTCTTTGTATATCTGGTCTTATAAAAGCATCACGCATCTTTACTAAGTTGTAGGAAAGGAGTATAAAATTATCAATTCCTTCCATTCGTTTTTTTTGTTTTTACTCTGTGTCAAAACTTTTTTTATATCAGTTTTCCATCTAAAATGTTACATTTTTACTAACCAAATGAATGTAATACAATCATGGAGAAATTAAATGTAATATATTAAGAGCATTCGAATGTGTTTGAAGTGTGTAATGTGATATTATTCAGCTGACAATTAGCTATGAGTCACTGTATAATAATGTGTCTGTTGTCTGAAATGGAGCTCAGGATCTCACTTAATTTGCAAGTCGGTTTAACTACGGAGCTTAGTCTGTCTCCATAATGCAATTTTACTCTTACGATAAATACATTTATGATAGTAATAAAGGTTTTGTGGCTCAGTAATTATGTAATTTTGCAGAGACAAGTGTCTGGTTTAATATGTCAGCCAGCTTTACCTTTTCTTGTTGGTGTTCTGCTTCTCTCCTGCAATAATTGGTGTCCCATTTGTCCTGCTGCCTTGTGAAATCATACACTGGCAAGTTTTCAAGAGTGTAAATTATCTCCTTTTTTTAGTGTATGCTTCGACAGCCTCCCAAACAGAATAAGTGTTATAAAATGTATAGATAGATATTATTAAAATGCACCATAAGCCGGCATTTTCAGACTTCGCTGGAGGGTATGCAGACTTTATACACTTGACAACTGTGTTATTATTATTATTACAGAAGAAATAACCTGAGTAAGAAAAAAAGGAGCAGGAACTTTGTATTTGGACGGCGTAGGAGCACATTCAACTATTTCCAAATCATGGTCTGAGGCCACAGACAATAATAATTATTAGATTTTTGTGCTCAGGTAAAGTAAACAAAATCAAAAGTTTGATTACGTACGGTTTGAAACCACTGTGTGTACTGCAACTACAAACCAGAGCGATTTTTATACCCCTGAAAAGCGATATATTTGGAATCGTCTTCACCGCAGATCCTTCGTGCATAATTCAAAAACTATTTGATGGATCATTTTCAAATGTTATACCCACATAGACCTTACGGTGAGGAAGAGCTTGTTTTGGGGAAAGGTCTGTCGTATATTTCAGACACAAGCGGGAGCTTTATCTCCAAAATTTTCCAGGCGATAATTTCTCATTTTTTTAAGAATCCTTTATTAGTCACATACAGTCATACACGGTACAACATAGTATAATTATTTCTCTGCATTTGACCCATCCCTGAGGGAGCAGTGGGCAGCCCCTTGTGGAGCACCCAGGGAGCTAAGGTTTCCAGGTCTTGCTCAAGGACCCTACGACAGTAAATAAAATACATACATTTTTTGATACACTCAAATTTGTCTGCACATATTTATAATGATAAACTGTCGTTCTGCCAAAGCACATGTTTGAAGTACCATATTTAGGGAAAGCAGACCTTTGCTTAGGTTAGCAAATATTCTAGCAGTGAAGATCTCGCCGTGTTTGAGAGAGCAACTAAGTTTACCAATGCTATATACTGGCTAACTGGATTTTCATGGACTGCAGTCCAATTAACATGGATATAAAGCTGTTATCTGCCTGAGGTTGGGTGAAGTCAACAAAATGCCTTTTCCTGAAGAAAACCTTAGTCAGTTTCTTGAAGTTGAATTGCTGTGGAAGACAACAAAGTCCCGCATATAGGAGCTCATGAGCTCAAAATACTTTAGTGGCTTGATGTCTACCATTGAAGAAACTTCAAGCAACCATTCCAAACACTGTAGGAGCTGAAAGGTTTTGTGAGCCTCTGGCAAAAAGAGGATTCCCTCTTCCAGGAAAACATTATCAGAATTCAGAACTTGAAAGGTCCAGAACAACAGAGCACCACTCAAGGCAACACCGACACACCATAACGATAATTTAGCCATGTGAATTTCATCAATCCCAAAACCTCCTATCTTGGGATTGAGTGATGTCCAAAGGTCTTCTTTGATAGGTGATTCAATGAAATGTGAGTTTTAGAACTCATGTCTGTGCTCTTGCATAGACATGAGTGTATTCGCGGAGTCTACTGTGTTTTCTCTGTTTCTACCACGTATTTGAGATCTGACTGTATTTCTGTCTCATTCTTTTTTTTTTCTGTGCATATTCCAGCACTCACATCCTTCACAACAAACCATCAAAGACTTGTTCTTGTTGGCTTTTCTTAATTCATTTCAAATGTGTAGGGTTAACGGGCCAGTAGTAGTGCATCAAAATGTTAAACTCGTAATTTCCTGTTCCAAATAAGTGGCACTATAAGAACAGCTGATCTCTTTTGTTCAGGCATCTTTAGGACGGGACTTTTATCCAGCAGGTGAGGTTTGGACGGATCAGTTAGCTTTGTAGCTAACAGCTAGCACAGGCTGTTTGTTATCTAATTAACAATAGCTAACTCAGCCAGTGCTGGCTAGATAGCCGAGTCATGACAATGTTGTGATTTATTGCGGGACATCAATATTCCCCATCCTAATTCCTAAGATCATAAGTAAATGACTTTTAAAAAAATCGTAAATATTATTCTTGAAATGATTATTTTGCATAAAATGTACATTTCAGGTCTACAATGAGTTCAGGAAATAAAGATTATTCATTCGAATAATCTTTGGGAATGCTTTGATCCATTTTTGGCGTGAATGAGTAGCCACAAATGGAGTAACTAAAAGTATGGCTGCGGGTCAGCATCAGATGTGGTTCGTTTTTTTTGTCCATAACCATTAAACATCTGCACAGGGATGAAATGGAGTATCAGAAAAATGTAGGCCTACACTTTTAGCCCCAACAACAATACCTATGATTTAACTCGTCAAATTAAATGTGGTGAAATTATGGCACGTAAAAATTTGGAGATAAAGCCCCCCCATCAGCACTTTGAGATTTGATCCAAATGTAAAGTGCATTATAAATTAAATGTATTATTATTATTATTATTATCAGTGTTGGAAATTAACAACCGACCTTTCCCAAAATAAGTCCAATTCTTCATCACATCAATGGAGGTAATTCTTTTTCTTAAATTGATCCATGACATATTTTTTGAGTTATTACAATACCATAATATCACAGACTTTTCGGAAATATAATCACTATGACCAGTTTGTATTCTTCAAGATATTGATGCTTTCTTTTATTGTATCCCCGGAACAAGAAATAGACTTCACAGATCTGCTGTCCACTGTTCAAGGAAATCATTGCTGTTGTCTAAAATGTGATCAATATTTTCCTAGCTTCATGGAATTCTTGAGATCTGTACAAGGTTATTTTTGCTGTTATTTAAGTATGTTTAAATAGCAGCTACGCAATTACACATCAATTTTGCGGAGTGACCATTGCCACTCCGTCTCCTTTTCTAATTAACATGCGACATCTCTAACCGTCATTTCTAGGTACTATCATTCAACACCTAAGCCCATGCGTCATCCTCTATTCTTTGAAAGTCAGCTCACAGGCGGTCCGTGTCACGATGACATTACATGCACTCCCTGAAGACACACTTAATTCTAAATCACATGTTTGTCACACCATTTTATGTCAGTGACATTTTATCAATGGAAAATATTTATGCATAGACCATTTGGCTGGAAGTTTCTCGCAGATAGAGGACAGATTTCTTATCCTAATTATTAATTTACAAACATCTGCTACATTCAGGTGCTTGAATACTGTGGCTGCTTGGAAAGAAAAGGGTGTAAAAAAAAAAAAAATCTTCTAGTCAAGTCCATATTTTATATTATTGATTTTTATAGACTTGGTTACTATCTATCATTGTGTTTTTTATCTGGCATCTGCTTTATTATTGACATTTTCATTTTTTCTTTTGCATTGATTGCATTCCTGATGTCTTGAGGGTATTTCAGGAGCGGGCTTAGTGCAAACTCTGAGTTGGTTAAGCCTGTAATTAGGGAAACTCTGGGTTTTCCGTTCCAAAAAGCGGAATAAATTAAGCTAAGTCAGAGTCAGTTACTGCAGTAATTTATTCAGTGAACTTAACCTTCCTGCTGGTAGGTGTACTTCACGGCAGCCCATGGTTGTTCCCGACTCCTCCTCCTGATGACCTCGTACAGACCTGTCACACGTGACATGTTCGTCAATCATTGTCACGATAATAGAATGACGTCTGGAGAGGACTAAAAGACCCAGATTGTCTCTGCTTTTATTTCATGACATATCTGAACATCTCACACCTTGGAACTCTCTCACATCCCAGCAAAGTCTTTGCTCGCTCTTTTTTTTAAATGGAAGCTTCTTTTACAATATCGATCAAATATTTTGTATCAAATCTACAGAAAAAAAAATTAATCATAGTATTTAAGCTCTATTCATGATGGCTCTTGATCGTCCTTGTGCTGGACTATGTCTCAGAGTTAACGAACTCAGAACTGATTGAACCAACTCAGATTAGCCGTCCTGAAACCCTAAATACAGAGTTTCTCACCAATCTCACCAAAATTTGCTGTAATTTCTGGAAGAAAGGGTGCAAACATTCATGATGTTTCATTACTCACATGAGGCACGGTAGTGAACTCAAATGATGCAGAGCTGACAGTAAGAGCAGGCACAAATATACTTAGAACTTAAAAACTAGGATCCAGGTATAGCCCCTCACCTCTGCTCTGACTCCTCCCTCTGCAGGCACATCATCTTGAAGCCCAGTTTGGGCCCCTCCCTTTTTATCCACTAAAGGTTGCCGCTTTGATCAGCAGCTTCTGACAAGGATTTGATGTCTTTCCAAAGGGCTTGTCTTTTTTTGTCTCATTTGTCTCAGCAGCCTGGTGGTTCATGTGACTACATGGCCCCTCCAGCCTAATCTCCACTGAGAGTACCTATGTTCTCCAGTCTCATCGTGCTGCCTCAGCCACTAAGTCTAGGCGCTTCAGGATTTTTCACCCAAATACTTTGCAAACTGCGGTTTCCCGTCGTACAGCTGGCTCCTCAATGAACAAGTGCTTCTGCATGGTTGACCAACCAGCCCTGGCCTAAGAATGCTTGTTGTCAGGGATGGTTTTAACTTAATTTATAACAGGATAAAACTCGGTGTTTGTATAATACAATACATTAATATATATATGTTTAGTGGTTTGCTCACAATATCTGATAATGCAATAGCTTTAATGTAAAAATTGGCCCAGATAAGGGTCCTATTTTTTTGTAATTATTAATATTAGCTGACTTAATAATAAATGTTTTGAAAAAATTATTAACCAACCATTGAAATCTGTTTTTATGCAAAGTCGCTTATTACTCTGTTTTAGTTTATTATTAATACAAGATCAGTATATTAAAAATCCTGCAGGCTGTGCATAATTATAATAGCCTATTGAGGCCACTTCTACTTATATATTTGAGGCCACCACCCCCTCCCCTCGGGCCCCTGACACTGTATTTAAAAATCCCTATGACTGTCCCTGCACTGAGCTCAGGACCGAAGGACAGAAAATGCCTGGTCTCCAGTTTCATTTTGCTCCGAGGAAAGCCGCTTAGCTGAAACGAAAATATGTATAGTATATAACAAACTAATATACTGGGGAGGCACGTCCTACTCCATGATCTTACATACCTTAATGGAGTCTCCTAATACCGAATCAGTCATGTTAGTCAGTGTTGTAAGAATTTTGCTGCACGCTACAAACATTATCATGAGGAAACTTTGTGAAACTATTTCTAATATTGGTTTTTTAGTTGGACAGAAAACTGAATATTATCGGCCTAAAGTTCACACAACAACAACCAACATAGCATTGCATTACATTGCACAAATAAGTTTGCAAGATCTACCTACCCGAACAAGACGTGGTTATCCATGACGTGGCCGAGTGCTGAACATATTTTTCTAAATGTTTGTCCCAAGGGGACCAGTAGGGCTTCGGTCGGGTAGCCACTGTGTAATACACACAATATGACGGGAGGCAATAAAACATTCTGATCTTCATAGGATGGAGATGGTTCAGTGGACTGCAGCAAGTGGACAGACTTCGGGTCTCCATGAATATCAGAATGCACAATGATAGAAATACCTAAATAGACTTAATGTCCGTCCACCTACCTGTTGTGCCCCGACGCCCCATCTCCCACCTCTGAGTGTGGGATTCCTCTCTGCAGTCAGAAGCCTGCCTGCTCACAAACTTGAAGTTTTAATTGACCCACACGTTGACATCATAATTGAAATGACGTGCAGCATGGACATAAGAAAACTGATCAGCTATGTCATCATTTATATTCTTTTAATCGATGCGTACACATGCCCGGGGGTACAATGTCGCCCTGTGCAGCTACACATGCCACCCACACCCAAAAACGCCAGTACTTGTGTTGATGAGGAGGGCTTGTGAATTTGCTCAGCCTGTATGTTCACGGCCTGGATTGTGTCCAGTGTGATTCTTTGGAAACTGTCCTGCTAGTTTATTTTGGGAGTGAAATATGAGATTATAAGATTGCAATGTGGCTCTCCTCTCCAAGATAATCATGAGTTGCCGGAGACCCTGGTTTTCCATAATTGATGAATTGTTTGTTGCCCGACAAATAATTTCCCATATATTATCAAAGGTGTACAATATGAAATAATATAAATATAGTATAAAAGGCATGTTTTCATTACTTTTAGCTCTGAAACTCTGGCCAGGCTCTGAAATCATTGTGTCAAACTGGTATTTGTAAATGGAGCTGAATTATTTATAAAATGTCTCGATTTATGGAGAATAACCATCAGTGATTGCTCTGACACTTAATGGACCATTTTAACAGCAGACACCTTGTCTTCCCGTAGCAGGACAGATATGTATGAAACCAATTTTGTCAACAATGACTCAGTTCCCCGAAATGTCCCTGTGAAACTCTGACAGTGAGATTACATGTATGATATCAAGACCCTGGAACTAAACCAGTGAAATAGAATTCAGTCATCATCAGTTTTATTATTTACAGCCATCTATTCTCAAAACATTGGCCTATAATCTCTTGACAGAGTCAACTTGTTTAAATTATTATTATAAGGCACCAGTTTGTCAGTGAATATATTAACAAATGACTATTCAAACATGTATTCTAAGAATGTATTATGGTTTTAATAGACCTTTAAAAAATGTAATTACTGAAGATTATGTCATACATGCCTGGTTCCTCAATACCCGGAATAAGTTACCTCATTGTTTTGAATTAAAATACTACACTATCTAACTGTGGTATGTCATAACCAAACAGTGTCAGAGGACGCTTCTGGCAATGAAAACGCAGTCCGTAATTTATTGCACACAAAACGAATACTAGATTTACTGTAATGTTTGAAAATAAAGACCTCGGGCCACTGACTTAATGCAGACGTGGAAAACTGTCCCAATGGTATGTGGGGGGATACGGAAGGAATGTTACAACTCTGACTCATCAGTCAGGTTGATATGAAGTTTACTGTTAATGTGCTTCTGAAATGTTTCCAGCTACATTTAAATCCATGCTATCCTAACCATGTACAGGTGATTTGATAAAGACTCAGCAATCATGGGGGGCCATCCAAAACTGACTCCTGATTAAAGAAGACATCCTTAGGTTGGAATGTGAACTATTTATAGAACAAGTCATCCTTATATGAGACATTTCAAAGAGGAAAATAAATGAGGTGTTTAAAAAGTCCTCCTGCGTTCCAACAATTCTTAGCTCTATGATCATCAGGAGGGAAAAATCTTGTTTCCAAATTCAACAACAGAGTCGTTCTCACAGAGATCAAGGAAATGATAAGATCATTCCCCACAGCTGCATTAATCAATTTTTGGCCACATGAGGGCAGAAGTCCCCCAAACCAACCTGACAGACACAAAAATATTTCTACGTCACAATGTTTGGAAAAATAAATGACTTATATTGTCTAATGACGCACACAAATACCCAGTAGCTGCTGAATGAAATTCTTATCCCATCGCAGTGTGTTTCTTACAGTAAGTTCACCAAATTTAATGAAAAGCAGCTACCCTTCATGCTGTACATGGGTTGAGCAGGATACCGGAGGCATGTGGTCTGGAGGTAAGGTTAATGAGAGTTGTAGGTCTTCTTCCTCTATAGAGAGGAGCAGGCCTGGATGCTGATGTTGCAGATGGAATTGCGGTGGATCCAATCACAAATCAGATGAACATCTCCAAAGGATGGGCAGGGGAAAGACCAGGGGCTTCATTTATAAATGATGCCTATGCACAAAAGAAGAAGTACGCCACTTTCTACGCAATCTGTGTGATTTATAAAACGCATACTTGACGGTAGATTGTCCTCCACACAAACTCTTACCAATGCGTACAGACAATAACTGGAGAAATGGGGAAAATACAACTCACATTGTGGAAAGGTGAAACAGTAAAATTAATACCAGTATGTACTAAAATTTGTGTACTAAGATAAATTAAACCCCAATAACACCCCTCAAAGCCAATTTCACAATGAATAATCAAAATGGACTTAATTTTTTTTTTATTCTTAGGCATCTCTCCCTGCAAACAAAAACCTCAGATGTTTCTGTAATTACCAAACAACATTTGACTCTGTTCCCCTGCAGCACCAGGGACCCCACTGGAACATGCAGTGACAAGACATACAGAATTGTTTGTTAGGAAAGCCCTTATGGATGTGTAACTAGAGTCATGGCTGTTTTAGTGCATTATTGAGTGTGTTGTGTTCGTTCAACACAATTTGCATAAATATGGTTCACCGTCATTTAGAACAAATGAAAACAAAATATGTACTTTTACCTCACGTGTCACATGTCTTCAGCACTTCCCTCCATCACTCCGCTCAGCCGAAGTTCAACATTTAGGTAATGTTGGAAAGTGAAGAATAAAATAGTCTTTACCTGTCAGCCTGAACATCTGAGTCAGTAGCTTCAAGGTAACAACACTTTCTGATTCTCAAAGATCTTTGTTTGTAAAACCCACAACAGTCCTACAAACAGCACCTTTTTTTATTGTGACAATATCTCTCCACTCAAAACTTCTATTTCATATTGTGTGAAGGTTATTTTTTAATCGTCCTGTCTGCCCTTGCTGATCAGTTGGCATTAATCTTAGTTAGAGGCCTTTAACTGACTTTATTAGGTCAAGCGTGGGCGCTGCACGATGCCCACACATGCTGCGCCACACTTCATGGGGGTAGTGATATATAAATGGAAAAGCGCACTATACTTTTATAAATTACAATATTTTGTATGCACGCACATCCTATGTTTTGTTATACGCCCCATTCTGATGCAACTCAAATGCAAATTTTTTTATAAATGATGCCCCAGATGTTTGGTACTGCTCTAAAGGATGACTGGATGGCATGATAAGCATGAGGAAAGTAGCAACATATGGATTACCTGGTTAGCCGTTGAAACATGTGGACGCTTAACCACAGGCAACTACTGTAGCCCATGATCAACAGGTTTTGAAAACACACAGCACTTTTGGAAGGGATGACCGTAGCAACTCAGCACGTAGAGACCGCTACAACTCAAGTTAAGCTGATCACTGTAGCCTAGGAGATGGTGCCTGCTGCTTGAGCATAAGAGTCGCTGCAGCTCATATTCAGTGAGGCTCTGCACAACAGGCTTGGGGCAGTGCTAAGCTGCAAAATAGGATACAGGGTCTGGCTAGGTGTCACCAGGATTTCTGGAAAAAAAGTTGCACAACTATTTATGGACAAGCTAAGCTGGTGACAACTATGTGGTGCTATACCTATGAGGTGTTGAGGATTTAGGTGAGGAGTTTCACATTTTAACCGGACAATGTAGGCAGACCAATGTAGGTCTGGGGTACCCAGACAGTGGCTCCAGGCCATGACCAAGCAGGGTTTGTTCAACTGGCCTCCAGCCAGATGACTGGTCAGCTGGAACATGCAGTGACATGAAAATACAAAAATAATGGTGCGGATGCTGTCTACCTAAGAGCAAATGGAGCGGGAAACTCCTAGAATAAAGCTAAAGGGTAACAATCTAGGTGCCAGAATGCTAAATATCATGCTGAAGGCTGTCATGTAGACTGAAGGCTACCATATATGGGGACTATGTTGGTGGAAGCCCCAATCCTGGGGCTGGAAAGGATGGTATGTGACGTATGATGAAGGCTAGTGTGTAGCTTCCACCAAAATTATTACTACTCCTGAATCCATTTAGGGTCTCACTTCCACACCTCTGTGACAATTCTCAGCAGTGTAAGTTTTTGTTTTACAGACTATTTAAGGAAATAGTTTATCCAGCGCGATACTTTATTGTACCTATTCACCCTCGCTACTCTTGCAGTGTAATTTGCAAGCTATAGCTAAGCCAAACTGGATACTATCAATTATTAAGAGCTGTCGTTGGGGTGAAGCCTGGACCCAGGTGCAGACACAGGACAGCGGGTCGTAGGAGGAGTCATGGGGAGACTGGGTAGCGGAGTCATGGGAGGAGTCACGGGGATATTGGGTAGCGGAGTCATGGGAGGACCCACAGAAGCACTAGGAACGGGAGCCACGGTAGCACTAGGACCGGGAGCCGGGGGAGCACTAGGACAGGAGCTGGGGGAGCACTAGGAGCGGGAGCACCAGGAACGGGAGCAGCGGGAGTACTTGGAACGGGAGTCGCGTGAGCACAATGAGCGGGAGTCACGGGAGCACTTGGAACGGGAGTCACGGGAGCACTGGGAACGGGAGTCACAGGAGCATTAGGATGGGAGATATGGGTTCAGGAACATTAGGGGGGGTAGGCTTTGGAGAATTGAGGACCAAATTCACTCGAGTTCTAGCCGGGCCGGACACCAGATGTCCAGACGGACCAGGCACTGGAGGTCCAGGCGGACCGTGCACCGGAGGTCCAGGCAGACCAGGCACCGGAAATCCAGGCAGGTCCCCCTCCGTGCTGCGCAGCGGGTCCCCCACGGCGCTGGGCAACGGGTCCCCCACATCGCCGGGCAGCGGGTCCCCTTCGGCGCTTGGCAGCGGGTCCTCCACGGCGCTGTGCAGCAGAGAAGATGATGAGCTGGGCAGCGGTGAGGATGAAGAGCTGGGCAGCAGTGAGAATGAAGAGCTGAATAGTGGTGAGGCTCGCCTCGGCTTTGCTTCCTTTTGGGGATCGCCACCCGGGTTCCCCGATAAAGAGAGTCCAGGTCGACACCAATCTCAGGAACACTACCAGCTCCCCCAGTTGATGATGGTGGCTGAGGGTTAGTGGGTAGGAGGCTAGCGGGCTCAGGAGCCACAGCAGACAGAGCACTAGCCGGCTAGTGGCTAGCAACCACGGGGGCTGGAGCAGGCGGAGAACCAACAGGACGGGGCCGAGAACATGCATGCAGAGCGTCTGAGTTCTCCACAAAGGTTTTTAGCCAATCAGGCAAAAAATCCCTCAGCCAGGGTTGGGCCGAGACTTCCATCCGATTCGGAGAGCAGCCTGTTGTACCTCCTCATGCAGACTCTTTCTCCACTAGACATGGAGACAGGTGAGGGTGTATGTTAAGTCATTGATCTCCATGTCCATAAATGCATCCGCTGGGTCCATTATGGCCAGTTCGTTCGTTAACAACTGTAGTTGGGGTGAAGCCTGGACCCAGGTGAAGACACAGGACAGCGGGGCAGAGCATGGCTGTTCCCTGCACCACCAGTCAACGAATCCACATTTACCTATAGTCTGTTCGGCAGGGGTAAATGATAGATGGACTGTAATTATACAGCAAATTTCTAGCCTGCTTGACCCCAAAGTACACAGCATTCACCCATTCACCCAAACATTAGTGCAGAGATGATAGAGGATGCCATGCAAGGCGCCACCTGCTCATCAGGAGCGTTAACCATTCACACCATCAACCACACATTGGGAACAGCTTGGTGTTCAGTATCTTGCCCAAGGGTACTTCGACATGTAGATCGAGCGTCCGGGGAGCTGGACAACCACCCAACCAACTGAGCCAGCGTTGCGGTCACCACCGCCGTCTCAACTAAAATTGCAAGTAAGTTCTCAGTTTTGCAGTAATATGTCTTTGGCATGAGATAACTAATCCTAATCATGATGCTTCTGATTTTGAACACTGCTCTCTTCCAGCTTGATTTGGTAAAGATGAAAAAAAATTATTCATGAACTCAAACAGGCAGAAAAACAGCGCCAATGTTAGACAAACATATGATGAATTAAAAACAAATTGCAATAAACTCTTCATCTCTAAAGTTGCATTGTAAATACATTCCTTTCAGTCCATAAAAATATAACATCCTCAAAGGAAAACTAAATAAAGTGCTTGTTTAGAATGAGCTAGACAATCACTAAAATATGGAAACACAAACCTCTTGGCCTAAAAAGCAGTACATATCACAAATCACTTTATGTCTATTCACATTCATTGTCTCTACATCTCTAATTCAGTGGGAAAATTGGCTTTAGAATTCCTTGCTAGCATTTCCTTTTGAACCTTGTAGTCAGTGTAATTCACAAATGGGCCTGTAAATGTTCATTCTTTAGTATTTAGTTTGTATAATATTAACTGTTGAGAATGCCGATTCACAGCTGTATGTGGAGGCAAACATGGTGAAGGTGTGTACTGCTTCTTTGGTAAGTCCAGGGCAAAAAGTCTCAGGTATAGTCTCTAGCCAGAAGGTAGCATAGTCATAAATTCCGAACTGCTCTCTCAATGCTGCCCACTTGTAGATCTGTAATGCTTCATGTAAAAATGTGATGAGATTTTGAACAAAAAGAGATTCTGAATGAAAAGGAGGAGCTGCTGTCCATGGCTGTAATTGTCAAATCGATTGTTGAGCGAGGTTTCAAATCAGATTTTGTATGAACTCAACATGAGAGGAAATATATCTTTCAGTCTGAATTTGTTTCATTGCTGGAAATATGTGAGCCGTCCTCTTGGAGATCCACTTCGAAAATGTCCTACATCCTCTGGAAAGACTGGACAGCTGCTACCAAGTCACATACAGAGTTGTTCTTGCAATTTGAAGGTGATGCCATTTAGGTGTGATATCATGTCAACCAGGAAGGCTATAATGTCAGTATTTCTCTTATCTTCCAAAAACTGAGCAAACTGTCTGTCCCTATGATTTTTCTGTTACACCAAGAACACTTCATTTAATTTTTGATTGCCCAAAAGCGTGCCGGCACACTGCTTTTGCTCAGCCATCTAACGTTGTAGTGCAGCAGTAGGTAATTTTAATTTGCATCAACTTCTGAATTCTCCAACCGGTTGATCCAGGTGGGATGAGGATGCCCTGAGAAAGTGGATAAGTTTCATCACCGTATTCATTCTTTATAATCTTATGAAAGAGCGGAGCTCAGAGCAGACTGATGGATAATACAGTGATATTAGGTGAGGTGAGGTCTGGGCTGTCCTCTCTCTATTTTAGTCACTCATTCGTCAGTGGTGACGGACACACCATCTCTCATGCTGATCCCTCTCTGTGTTAACATTTCTTTTATGGCTAGGTATATGAATTCCCCTCTGGTGTACGTGCTTTGTAACTGCTGTGACTCCTAAGATGTCCTCGAAATCTTTCCTCCCTGCTGGCAAAATCTGACGTACACCAAAAGCTGGGAATTGTCACTAATACCAGTTGATTCATCAAGTTATGCAAGGTGCGCTCTTAATAGCTGCGTCTAACTGTGACTGTACATCCTGAGCCAAAATTTCAGCTCTTCTTGTGTCTGTCATGGCAGAAAGGGGGATTTGTTTAATTTTTTCTCTCAGTGCATGTCTTTCTTTTCCATCCAGTGGTGTGTGGGACACGGCCTCCATGCACTCCTTTACTATTTCACCAAATGTAAAGGCCTTTTAATGTTTTCCTAAAATCCACTGTATTCTCAGCGAACACTTGTTTGCTCGGTGTTGTGCTGTGAGGGATGAAAGAGGATACGTGTAGATCGCTCACACTGGTCTTTGTGCACAATTATTTTTGTCCTTACCTTGGACTGCTGCGGGTAAATTTTTTTAAAGAATCTGTGTCTAGCTTCGTAATAGCGTTTAATATTTCCACCTTTGATAATCGCAACAGACTCTGAGCAAATGAGGCACACAGATCTGGTACAGCTTGTTTCAGGAATAATAAATGCGTACATTCCTGTGTAATCATCTTGAAAGACTCGGCTTTCACTGTCAGTTGTCCCAATTTTTGACAACGCCATCTATTTTCAATCATTGAAAGTTACATCTGCCTGTGTGCATCGGTCTGTTCACTTGTCTACCGGTCCAAAACATGTAGCAACCTATGGTAGCGACCCAAACGTCTCTATTGAGCTGGCCTAGAAGTGCCTGCTAAAAAGCTTTAATGACAAAATAAAGAATAGGACCTATAGTTGTTTTTTTTCATAATGTCAAAAGGTTTCCCAGTCTGAATGGAAGCCTCTCTTGGTCTGGATTTGGACCAGAGTCCGCCAGTTTGTGACCACTGACATAGGGCATATGACTAGTGCTGAAACGATTCCTCGAATAATTTGAGTAGCTCAATTAGTAAAAATCTTTGTTTAAATCTGTGCAACGATACAGCGCACTGTGTTGTGTTGCGCTGCGCCCGCACCTGAAGATTACGTTACGTACACGCTCCCAAACACCTCACACAATGAATGGCTGTCTGATAAATACGGAAACGGATACTCATATTGGCGAGACTCTCAACAAGGAAGTGGCCCAGATCGTCCAATACTATCCGCCGTTAGCCTGCTAACCCCAGGCATCGTTTTGTGGTCTACTCGTTGTAAACTGGCGCTTCATAAATTTAAGTTATCGTCATAATTATTGCAGGTCACCTTATTTCCTCTCAGTTGTCACCCACCGGACCTGCGCCTCCCTTGAGACTCACCTGACCCATTGAAGGGAGGTAAACGAGGGGGATAATCTATCTTTGAGCGCAAACAGATGCTCACTCTGCCTCAAATTTGGGGAGGTTAAGAAGTGAAGACAAAGACTGACAGACTGTGATAGTGACTGATGTTATGAACAAATTAAAAAGCTCTGGAAAACATTGCAGATTCTAAGGATAAATACAACAACAACTCATTTCATTTGTTATTATAGCTGTTGACAGTTATTATTGCAATTCAAGCAATAAATATGTTATTTTGTGAAAAAGGGTAGCAATTAGTTATTCATTCAATAAACCTGTCGAATTTTGTGTTTCCTATATTACTGTTTTTATAAACCAGAATAAGATGTGAAAATGTAACTGTTCATCCCGGTTTATTTATGTGCTCATTGAATTATTTAAGTTTCACATAATCACTTAAGGAAAAGGTCTTATCCTGTTTTCTGAAATCAGGATATGATTTTTACATTCATAATCACCAAGTGATACTTCCAAAAACGATAGCCTACTTCAGAAATCCTAATAACCGAGATACTGGTATGCATACAGTATAAATACAGTCACTATCTAGAAAAAGTACTCAGAAAGCCCAAACCTCAAAGGCATAAAAGTGCCCTAGGTTTAGTAAAAATTCATGTTCTAGTTATTGTCAGCCTCTACATCTACCGACGACTCCAACAAATTTTCTGAAAACTTATCAAATAGTCTGTCTGTTGTCTCCTGCATCTTCCACTTCAGGGTTTCTATTCAGCCTGCTGAACCCCCAGCTCCAACCCCAAAGGAACATAAAAGGAATCAAAGGAAATCATTAAACTGCGCCCCCAATTCTACCGCTAAAGGAACATCAAAAGAAAAAAAGGAACAAAAGCAGCAATATCCACATTGTGACATCACTACTCCAAATGATTTATTATAATATTTTATTTTACATCACCAAAATAAAATATTATAATAAGCCAAGAGGCACATCACCTCTTGGATATGCCAAAATGTACTTCTTTCTAAAATTTCATGCAATTTGTAATTTTGCATGAAAATCTTTCCTGTATTAGTTTTTCCCTAATTTTGCTCACAAACAAACAAACAAATAAACAGACAAGCGCACAAGAGTGAAAAATTAACCTCCTTGGCAAAGTAACCAACGACAATTAACTGTCTGCAGGAGCAGAAGGCAATGCGCTTGACCCTGTAAGAGGACCATCATCGGTATTTTCCAGTTATATTACAGGCCGAGGGCAAGTGATGTGAACTAAGAACAAATCATATGAAGCGAGTGCTCTAGAGATGTATCTGTGCCGTACTGCAGAACAACTAACTTGTTAAAAGACATCGGAACGATGCCAAGAAATGCGTCATTAGCATGAATTGTATGTCAGACCTCCGAAGCAGTGACCCTGTACATCCCGTCCCTGCATTCATCCACCGCATAAAAACAGGCTGAAGACACAAAGACAGACTCATCCCATTTGACCAGATGTGAATATCCAGTAAACACCTTGAATAATTACAGCTTCTGGACAGTAGTACACAGTGTGTAGTGGTACACAGTGTGTAGTGGTATACAGTGTGTAGTGGTACACAGTGTGTAGTGGTACACAGTGTGTATGGGTATACAGTGAGTAGTGGTATACAGTGTGTAGTGGTACACAGTGAGTAGTGGTACACAGTGAGTAGTGGTAGACAGTGTGTAGTGGTACACAGTGTGTATGGGTATACAGTGAGTAGTGGTAGACAGTGTGTAGTGGTATACAGTGTGTAGTGGTATACAGTGAGTAGTGCTACACAGTGAGTAGTGGTACACAGTGTGTAGTGGTATACAGTGTGTAGTGGTATACAGGGAGTAGTTGTACACAGTGAGTAGTGGTATACAGTGAGTAGTGGTACACAGTGAGTAGTGGTACACAGTGTGTAGTGGTATACAGTGTGTAGTGGTATACAGGGAGTAGT
>VRLP01007510.1:0-21420 GCA_009660295.1 Lophius piscatorius | reverse complement strand
ATGTTTAGAGGTTCAGATGTTTAGATGTTTAAAGGTTTAGAGGTTCAGATGTTTAGAGGTTCAGATGTTCAGAGGTTTAGAGGTTCAGATGTTCAGATGTTTAAAGGTTCAGATGTTCAGATGTTCAGATGTTTAGAGGTTCAGATGTTTAGATGTTTAGATGTTCAGATGTTTAGAGGTTCAGATGTTTAGAGGTTCAGATGTTCAGATGTTTAGAGGTTCAGATGTTTAAAGGTTTAGAGGTTCAGATGTTCAGATGTTTAGATGTTTAAAGGTTTAGAGGTTCAGATGTTCAGATGTTTAGAGGTTCAGATGTTTAGATGTTTAAAGGTTTAGAGGTTCAGATGTTTAAAGGTTTAGAGGTTCAGATGTTTAGATGTTCAGATGTTTAGATGTTCAGATGTTTAGATGTTTAAAGGTTTAGAGGTTCAGATGTTTAAAGGTTTAGAGGTTCAGATGTTTAGATGTTCAGATGTTTAGAGGTTCAGATGTTTAGATGTTTAAAGGTTTAGAGGTTCAGATGTTTAGATGTTCAGATGTTTAGATGTTCAGATGTTCAGATGTTAAGAGGTTTAGAGGTTTAGAGGTTTAGAGGTTCAGATGTTTAGATGTTCAGATGTTTAGTTGTGTGACTCTAACCATGACCACAAGAGTTGGCGATCCGTTGCTGCTACCTGGAGGTTTTCCTTCAGGTCTGGGCATATGATCTGAAATGGACACTTTAGCTGTAATTGACATAATCGGACTCACGCTGACTATTTCAATGAATTCATTCCATTGTGTTTTCTCCCGGACTGACCCTGAACACATCACACTCAGTCAGGTTAGTAGCTATAATTCTTTTTTCTTTCAAGGTAAAAGAATTAAAAATTTAAATATTTGTGGTTTGAAGTCGCCGCCATCACACACAACGAGAGAGAGAGAGATTGTATCTTATCTCAAAGATCTGTTTTTAGCTGGTTTTAAGTAATTTAATAAAAAACCACATCTTTTAAAATCAAGTGTAGATGAATTCCAGTGTGGTGGGAGTCGTTTCATGCTAACGCTGTTCAGCCGTGAAGATCCATCTCCTCTCATGTTTTATAAAATCATCTCTATGATCACTAATATTCCAGTAGAAGAGCTCAGTCCAACACATTCTTGAAGAACCTGGAAGTCATTTCAAACTATAACCTCCATCTCCTGCCGTCAGTCTGTGATATGAATGCTGCAGGGTTAGCAGGAGTCACATGACCACCACGACAGCAGCCTGAAGGGAAAGACGCTTGAACGTGTCTTCATGTTGAGAAAAGACACCTTGTGTCGGCATGAAGAACCCAGTCTTTGCCGTTAGCATGCTTAGCCTGGCCCTGCGTTAGCCAGCCGCTCCCCCGGAGCCAGTCTTTATGCTACGCTAGGCTAACCGGCTGAGAGCGGCACGGATCCGTGGTTTCCTCTGCGTTTACGAGCCTCGGTCAATAAATGTTCATCAGGTGATTCTTGGAGCTGCTGACGTTTGGATCAGGACGACATCGTTCAGTAGTGAAGAAAATAAATGCCATGGTGCACAAGTTCATACGTTTGCTCAGGTTTGCTGTTGCTAAACGTGTCCGTGGTTCTGAACACGAGGTCTTCGGGGTACCAGTGTGAGAAAGTCTCGTTTAAACACGACATCATGTGATTCAGAAATACTGTGTCGAGGCAAAACGGATCGGTGCTAAATGTTACAGCGAGAAGAAGCAGAAAGACCCTGAATGGAGGAGTAGAACCCTGAAACACACGTGAGGAGGTGAGGTGTGGAGGGAGCTGTAAAGCCCTTGTTACACTCCTCCAGAGGAGGCCTCCAGGTGGAGCGCCGTGTCCAGGAGACGCTGCAGCTCCGTCAGGTGGGTCTGTTTGTTCCCGGTAGCCGGAGCTGCTGCCGGATCACGACCCGCGTACCTGAGGACAAATCCACACCTATGAGCACAAGAACAGGCGCAGCTGAGAAACGGCGGTTGTCTCTGCTCCTCACCAGATGGGGCGGCTGCGGTTGATGGTGGTGCGGAGGCGGGGCTTGATGTAGTCGTAGTAGCCCTGGTTCTTGTGCTCCTCCTGACACCAAACCACATCAGCATTCACGAATCGATCCGTCTCCGCCTTCACCAGATCGAACGGGAACGGCGAGAGCTGAAGAGACAAAAACGATGAGAACTGTGGTCCACCCACGGACGACTGGTAATGGTTCCGGGATAAGTTCTGCAGATATGAGTAGAGTCCGATCCCCAAAATAAACTTAACATAAACCTGACTCAAACTCAGTCTATGATTCTGCTGAGGACGATCCCATATCCACCTGTAAAAGCTGTGGAACACCACTCTGTTTATGAGCACATGCTCATGTTTCCTGTTCATGTTGTAGTGCCTGACTGTAGAACCTGACCCGGCTCTACAGCCCATGCGTCGTGGACTACGCAGCAGCCCCCCCCGGACCCTACCTGCTCGATGCGGACCACGGCGACGGCGTGGTCCAGCCCTCTGCTCTGGCGTTCTCGGATCAGTTCGTAGTAGATCTTGCCGGAGCAGAAAATGACTCTCCTCACCTTCTCTGGACGGGCAGCAGCAGAACCGGAGTCTGGGATCAGCCGCTGGAAGTGGCTGCCTGCGGGGGGGACAGACAGACCCTCAGACACACGAGGAGACAGCGGCGCTCCAGGAGACGAGGAGGCTCTCCTCACCTGGCAGCATGTCGTCAAAGCTGGACATGGCCTCCGGGTGGCGCAGCAGAGACTTTGGTGTGAACACCACGAGCTGCAGATGGAGAGACAAAGAGAGGAGAACTGGATCAGTGGGCCGAAACACAGAGTTTGGACCGGGCCTCCTTCATGCGGCTCCACTCACAGGCTTCCTGAAGGGCTGCAGGATCTGCCGGCGGAGAACGTGGAAGTAGTTTGCAGGAGTGGAGCAGTTGACAATGATCCAGTTGCAGTCATACAGCTGCCGGGTCGCAAAGTCCTCCGACAGGTTCTGAGCAGAGGAGGAGAAGAGAGCGGAATCATGAAAGACGGTCCCAGTTATCAGAACCTCAACAATGGAGGTCTCATTTTCTCCTCCGTCAGCCGGTTAGTTTGTCAGCCAGACTATAAAGCTGTAAAGTTCTGATGAAGGAGCAGATACAGATTCTTCCCCACTTTCTGTAACAACGTTCTAAGAGATTGCCCCACATTCAGGCAGAACCACTAAACGGATCTCAGAACCTTGTGGAGCGGGTGTGACATCCGACAGGCTGTAAGTAGGTGTAATAGAGGGGGTTCTGTATTTATGTTACGTTCAAACACTTGATTGGGTCAGAGCAGCTGGAGATGATTCCTGAGCGGAGAACTTTGAGACGGTCTCCGCTCAGGATTATGGGTCATTGGGTCGGGTTGTATCATAGAAGCTGGAGGTTGTGGATGCAAAGATAGGAGATGTTGGTAGAAAATAAAATTCTGATCTGGATCTCTGGATCAAAGCAGACTTTTATCTGGAGCCTGTTTCAAACTGCTTTGATCTCCAGCGGTTGGAGCTTCTGGCACAAACTCACAGGGAAGACATCCGGGTCTTCGTTGCACATCTGTAGGAACCTCTCGGGCCGGGCTGACGAATGTTCTGGACCCTGAGAGAGGGAGAAGGATGTTAAACGGCGGTCCGGTGACGTCAGAGAAGAGGCAGAACCGGGTCGGTCGCTCCTACCATTCCCTCCATGCCGTGGGGAAGCAGCAGCACGATGCCGTTCTGCCGGAACCACTTGGCCTGACCCGAGCTGATGAACTGGTCGATGATGCACTGAGCCGTGTTATGGAAGTCTCCGAACTGGGCCTCCCACAGAACCAGTGCGCTGGGACTGGCCATGGCAAAGCCTAGTTCAAAACCTGCAGGCAGGAAACCAGGAGGACAAAGAGGTCCGGTTCAGAGACAGACGTGTTCAGATGTCAACCGACCTGTGGCACGAGGGGGCGGGGCTTGGCTCACTGGGAGCGTGGACTCACCCAGGACGCCGTATTCGGACAGAGAGCTGTTGCAGACGGTGTAGGGAGCTTGATCCGGGGAGATGTGGTTCATTGGGATGCAGACCTTCTTATCAGAGTTCTGGTCGTGGAGAACATGGTGTCGATGGCTACGAAGAAACCACAGGAACCGCCTCAGAACCCCGGATTAAAATCTTACTTCTCTTATACTTCTTTTGTACCAGAACTACCAAAGTGTATTCATAAAAATGAATCTACAGATTAATCCATTAATATAGGAATCAATAAAATGTCAAGGATGAAGATGAAAAAGTCTTCGGACTGCTTCTTCCATCCCAGAACCCTCCTGCGTACCGGTGCCGTCGTGGTTCTGAAGGCGTTTAAGGAACCTCCAGAGTCTGAGGCCTTAGATCTTACCGTCAACTACACTCTTCAGCATCTACTCCTCCTGCTCTATCCTGAACGGACCTTTTCAGAACTACTGTCCGTTTTGCACAGACCAAATATTTCTTTATTTCTTTCAAAACTTCCCCTACTGGCTGGTCCAAGTATGTTTGTGGGGTCTCAGGGGCTTCCCATTGAACCAGAACCAGAACCAGACCCAGACTGTACTCTTCATTCAAACAGGATCATCTCACCGGTAAATGCTGACATCACCCACAAACTCTGGGCGGATTCTCTTCCTTCTCTGACGGCGAGGTTTCACTCACTGCTTCCTGAAGGAAGAATAACTCTAAATATTCACCCAGCAATGACTTCATCCTTCATCATCATCGTCTCCTGTTTCTTTATCCTCTTTCCTCCTCACCCACATGAAGTCTCTCTAGAGTGTCCAGTTTGTCCCTTCAGGCTACCGTACAAACATGGCCGCTCACCACGGAAGAGGACACGCCCCCTCCGGACTCATTCTATGCTGACGTGAATAAACACTTATGACCATTAGAGTCCGTTTGTTCAAAGAGACACCTTAAATCTGCCCTTTGAAGATGCTCGGAGGATCATCTCTTTCACGGCGTGACTTGGAGCCGTGAAGACCTTCGCGGGCAGAAGGTCAGTCGGCCGTACCTGAACGTTCCCCGCTCCACATCCTGTCCACTCAGGCGGATATGGACGCCCTGCTGGAGCAAGGAGCCGAGGGCCATGTATTCCCCCAGAGCCCAGTCACACAGTCGCCGGCCCACCATGCTGGCCCGGGCCTTCAGGATACGGCTCAAACCTAGAACACGGACACGCGGCAGAATCTCAGACTGCAGAGTGGCGGACAGAACCTTCAGAGGGCGAGGCCGAGGCCACAGGGGAGCAGACGGTACCTCCGTGTACGGTGAAGTTCTCCTCCGGGACAGAGGCGGCGATGTTCCCAATGTGGCAGAGCTCCTCTTCACCGATGCCCGTGGAGGGGCACGTCATGTTTCTAGGATTCCCCTCCAGGGTGAAAAAACCTACAAACACAGGAGAAGAATAACTAGAGTGGGTGGAGACAGACGTGGTGTCGCCATGGAGACGTGAGGTCCGGACACGCCTCTCTTACCGGGCCAGGGCGAGTCCAGCCAGTGTTTGATGTGAAAGATCTTCTCATCTTTGGAGCGGATGTACGCCTCCTCACAGATTCTGTCATAGCGAGCTACTTCCTCCTTTAAAGAGACGGAGCAGGTTTAACGCCTGAGAGGAATCTGGACACCAAGAATGAGTCCAGACCGACACGAAAACGGCTTCTGGATCAAGACGTAAATCCTTTATCCACATCATGTGCAGAAACAATGAAAGCAATAATTCGACTTTCTGTCCATAATCAATATACATCGATCAGCCATATCAATATAACCACCCCTTTTTTTTTTTTTAGCTATTAGTGCTTCAGTAGATTCTCTGAGGCGCCCCGCAGTTCTAGAGATGTTCTGATCCAGTCAACAAGTCATCACAATCTGGTCCTTGTTAAAGTGGCTCAGATCCTTATGCTGGTCCAGTTCAGGACAAAGTGTTAACATCCGGTCTCAAACCCCACCCACTGACAGGTAACCAGATAATCAGTGTTATCCTGACGTCATCTCTCCCTGGTTATAATGTTATGGCTGTCCAGAGTACCAGCAGTTAAAGCAGCATCTCCTCCTCTGTCAGACCGTTTGTGATCGTTTGTGGTGATGGGATACAGAACCTCTGAAACCGTATCAGACCAACGCCCGTTCGGATCAGAGCAGCGCTGGGATCTCAGACCGGATGAGCGGCGGGTTTCCTCACCTCGTACTCCTGCGTTGAGATGATTCCCTCAGCGATGACTTTCTCAGCCAACTGCTTCAGAACCCCCTTCTGCTTCCGGATCTTCTTGTACATCAGCGGCTGCGTGAACATGGGCTCATCCATCTCGTTATGGCCGTTACGTCTGTAACACACCTGAACGGGAAGAGGAGAGTTTCTACATCCTGGCGCTTTCATCTTAAGACAAACGTGAAGACCTCCTCCTCTTTACGCACCAGGTCTACCACCACATCTTTGTGGAAGGTCTTCCTCCACTCGGCGGCCACCTTGCAGACGTACATCACGGCCTCCGGGTCGTCCGCGTTCACGTGGAAGATGGGGGCGTTGACCACCCGCGCCACGTCTGTGGGGTAAGGAGAAGATCGAGCCATCCTGGGGTCGGTGGTGAAGCCGATCTGTGGGGATGAGGCAGAACTTTCTTCATCAGGACATTTGAAACTGCTGTCAGTCCAACCAGGATAAAAACAAAGCAGGAGAGATCCAGTCAGGTTCTGGAGAACTGAAAATAAAGCAGTTTACAACTAGAACTCTTCTTTGGTTCAGAAAAAAGTCTGTGATTACCAGCGGAAATAAAACACAAATTAACGTTTTTGTTTCAGTTTCGCTAAAACTGAAGGAAGAATATTTGAAAAATAGAATCATGATGAAGATTATTATGACACCATCCTGCAGATTCCTCCGTCGAAGTCTGAGTCACTGCCGGCCTCTAATTCTACCAACAACTCCAACAAACTCTCTGAGCATCTCTCAGATACTCTGTAGCCGCTCGTCTCAAGCGCCTTCCACTTCAGCGTCTCTGTTCAGCCCAATGATCCCCCAGCTCCATTTTATTTTACTTTAAACGCTGTAAAGAAAACATAACTTCAGGAAAATTGAATCACCTCTAGGGTGATTGATAATATCTGCCTCGGGGTAAAATTTCTTCCAGGCTTCAGCGATGAATGGATGAAGTCAGTTAAAGTTTGGTTTGACTCTTTGGTTTTTTTCTTGTTCTTCTGAGAATGCTGCAACAATGTCCTGCTGAAATGTTCCACCAGCGTTGATAATGACTTTTCGGTGAAATGCTCCTTTGACCCGGACCGGGGCGTACCTGATTGTTGACCACCACGTGTACGGTGCCGTGTGTGGTGTAAGAAGGCAGGTCAGACAGGTGGAAGGTCTCGTACACGATACCCTGGCCGGCGAAGGCAGCGTCGCCGTGCAGCAGGATGGACATCACCTGTGACATCATCATCATCATGGGGTTACAAACACGACAAGAGCTTCGGTTCCTCTGGAGGGGGAAGCGGACTCAGCTTACCCTCTCGCCCTCAGAGTCTCCACTGTAGAACTGCTCGGCTTTGGTCTTTCCCTGTACAACTGGGTCCACGGCCTCCAGGTGGGACGGGTTGGCCATGAGGGACATGGTGATGAGTCTGTCGCTGACCCGGTTCATCCTCTTGTGATACATGCCCAGGTGATACTTCACATCTCCAGAGCCCTGAGAGAAGAAGATCCGAGGGTTCAGAGGAACGCCCCGGCGGAAAACTAAACGACGACCCGACTCGTCTGAAAATCAGTTAGAAACCAACTTCAATCAACCGCAACCATCAGCTGATCCAGAAACTACTTTCTCCTTCAAACACCACTTTATCCCAGCTTTGTCAACTTTAACGTGACTTTTATACGACTTTTTACTTCTATACTTTCATACTTCCTAACTTTTATACGACTACTTTCATACTTTTTACTTTCATACTTCGTAACTGTTATACGACTTTTTACTTTTATACAAGAACTTTATCTTTGAATCATTTCAATTTTTTACTTTGAGACTTTAACTTTTATACATTTTAATGTTACTATTACTTTTTACTTTAAACAACACTTTCTATCTTTTCTACATGCCGGGTCTTCCGGGTCAGAGTTTATGACTGAATGTGATCAGAGTTTCTCAGTGGTTCTGGTTCCGACCTCGTCTGCAGCCTCCAGCTTGGAGTCAAACTGGCAGAAGATCTGGTCCAGCTCCTTCCGGATCACGTTGGCCAGAACATTCAGCCGCCCTCTGAAGGTGGAGAGAGAGAGAAGGAGGAGGAAAGGTCAGAGGAGTCGTCTTTATCCTGGCTCATAGTTTAAAACAGCAGAACCAACCCAGGTTCTGACCAAACTACCGCTGAACAAATAATAAAACACCTCTAATAAAAATACAATAAATATACAATACAGCATAAGTTACAGATGTATATTTTTACTGTAAAAACTGGCTGCTCTTTATCTCTAGCGCCCTCTCTCTCTCTCTCTCTCTCTCTCTCTCTATGAACCTCCTGACGTAGGTCAAACGGGGTCGGACTTTAATCCAGAACCAGACTCAAACTCAGACTAACTTTAGGGTCTGGCTGAACTTTGACCTGATCAATGCTTGTTTGACGTGTGTCTGATCCTCTGGATGGACCTTCACCAGCCTGGATCTCTTCTGGAACGTCTTCTTCAGATGTTCTATGTCCTGATTCTCCTCACATCTACAGTCGCTGTCTCTCTCTCTATATATCTCGCCCTCTGTGCTCTCTCTCCGTGTATCTCTCTCCCTGTGCTCTCTCTCTCTCCCTGTGCGCTCTCTCCCTCCCTGTGCTCTCTCTCTCTCCCTGTGCTCTCTCTCTCTCTCCCTGTGCTCTCTCTCTCATTTTTCATCAGACTACATCTGGTGTCTCCCTCTACGGTGGTTTTCTTCTTCGAACAGCTGATGGTAACCTGATCCAGGTTCCTGTAACTGGTTTGAAAGTGTTAAAGGAACTGGACCACGGTTCAGCTTGATCCGAGTTCTGAACACCGGTTCTCTCAGACCAAGTCTGACCGTTTCATCCAGGTCTCAGTGGAGAGGAGGTTCCTCACCTGCAGTTTTGCTCCAGACTTTTGAAGGTTTCAATTTGATCCGGACCAGAACTGCAGGTGAGAACCCTCCAATGACATCCCATGGTAACAGCTGTGAGAACCCGGTTCACCTGTGAGGCATTCCCATGATCACGTTCTCCACGCCGCTCTGACTGGACACGTCGATGATGGTCTTCAGGGCAGGGATGAGCGATTCGCAGCCTTCCAGACCAAACCGTTTCTCTGAAGACCACTTCTTCTGGAGAAACTCCTCGAACCTGCAAACAGTCGTTGGGTCAGAACCTCTCCTCCCAGAACCAGACTGAGATCGTTCCACTAAGTGTCGAGGCACGGACACACGGACCTGGTGGATCGGATCATTCTGCCGAGGAGAGTCCGCTTCTCCTCCGGACTGAAGTGCATGACTCCCGGTGTCTCAAACTTCTGCCTGATCCACCGGCACTGATCCACGTCGTTGATGAACATGAACTCCACCCCGACGTGCTGACAGTACACCATCTGGAAGAAGGAGGAGGTCCGGTTGTTTATCCGAGTCTCAGCTCAGGTTTTAATCTAGAGGCCGTTCAGCTGTCGGAACCACAGGACCCACTTCAGACAAATCAAAAGATTTTCACACAAACTTCTGGTTTGTTTCATTCAGGCTTGATTCTGAAGATTCTTCATCACCAGACAAGTCCGGCACCAGTTCTGAGAGCCAGGAGCTGGTGCTTAGACTGTCGAAAAAGTAAAGAACTGGTGCTAAGTCAGACTCTGGGTCCGAAACCAGACCTGGAACCAGCTCGGTGGGAAAGGTCTGTGTGTGAAGGTCGGGGCTTTCTGTGCATCCTGTAATGTTGTGTTCAAGTCTGTAGGATCTTTGACCGCTGCTCAGCGGGAGAAAAACATTTCAATACGAGGTGCAGGACATATTTACTGGAGGTTCTGGGTGGTTCTTCACCGGTTCCAGCGGTTAGAGAGGGAAATGCAGTGTAATTATCACGGACTGATTCCATCGCACCTGAACGCACCGTCCACATGTTGGACAGAACGGGTAGGCTTTTATTCCAACCGAATCTTTTTATTGCTTTTCTTCACCGCAGAACCGATCCGAACAGAACAAAGGATGTACAGAAGAAACCCCCCGCCCCATTTAAACCCAATCGACCCACAGTGGTCAAACCGTAACGTCTGAGCAGCGATGTGTTCGCTGGTGTGGATGAAGGAGCTGAACACTCCACCGGTTCAGAATGTGTCTGCTTCTACATCTGTGACCCAATCTCAGGAGTTCTACCTCGAGGCGGCGAACGATCTCTCTGAGAGGCAAAGAGCTCTCATTGCCTCCGATGAAGGTGGTGGTGGGAAGCCGGAACACTTTGTCCAGGTCCGACTCGGACAGCCCGTAAAGACCTGTAGAGGAGAGCGGCAGAACATCCAGATCAGACGAGAATGGACCATCAGAACCAGGTCGCTGTGGTAATAAAAGACAATGAATGATTCACTGGAATTTGTCCTCCCTGCTTCATTTCCCTGTTCTAACTCTGAGCAGCTGCTTCATCCGGATCAGAATCGGTACCAACCGCTGCAGAGTGAGTGAGAGAGTGCAGCTTCAGTCCACTATCACGGCGCCGACTACAGGAAGAACGTCTGCATTATCTACATGATCTGATGATAAAGAGATGATGATCTGATGATCTGATGATCTGATGATGATCTGATGATGATGATCTGATGTTGTTTACTCCACACAGCCGCGTAAACATCTAGTCTGTTTACTGTCGCTACTCTTCCTCATGTTCCAGTCCTGTGACGGATCTTTCTTTGAGATGTGACTCTCCACCGCCGGACTCTGAACATCTGCTGCCTCCAAACATCTCAGTCTGCAGAGACGATCTGCTACCATCGCCACAAAGGTCAGAGGGTTGTGTGGTCAGTCAGACCAGATGGATAAACATGGGGGTCCAGGGGTCCAGAGGGGTTCTAACAATCAGTTCTGGCCTCTACAGCCCAAAGTAACTGCCTCCCAGTTTCTTAAAGGTGCCGTGAGTAAGATGTAGTGACGGAGGAGAGGAGGAATGAGGAGAGGGAGGAGGAGGAGGAGCACAGAGGGTGCAGTGAACCCTTGGTTCTAGGAGGTGGTGAGGTCCAGGAACAGGAGACTTTGGTTATGTCAGTAAAAACATGTGAAAGAACTCAGAACAGTTTTAAATCTTCTTCTCAGGACGTTTTGTTCCTCGGTGGTACAGTCGGTACCGCTGCTGCCTCACAGCATGGGTTCCAGTCCCCGGTTCTGTGTGGAGTCAGAATCTTCACCCCGTGGGCGTGGGTTCCCTCCAGTTTCCTCCCACAGTCCAAGAAAAACAGGCAACAAGGCGAGCCGCCGACTCTAAAGGTCGGGTAGGAGGGACTGAGAGGTCAAAGGTCATCTGTCTCTGTGTGTCCGCCCCGTGATGAACTGACCTGACCTGATTTGTCTGGATAAACTCCAGACAAATCAACACGTGGACCCAGAACTAATCACACTACTCATTCTTAAACTTTGGATAGTTCTAAACGATACATCCATGGGTTTGAGGCACACAGAACTTTTTGTCTGTCTGTGGACCCGACCGGTACCACTGGTACAAAGCCCGCGGTGAGAGCAGACAATGGCGGCGGTAACCGTGGAACCATCCTGTAACACCTCAAACAATCAGCTGCTCTTGACCTGAGAGGCCCGACCGCTCCATCGGACACAATGACGGGTTTGAGCCCACACTGTGACGGGTTCATGTTTACCAGAACAGAAACAGAACCGAGTGAACAGCAGCCGCGTCAAGATGACTGCAGGTCAAGTCAAACCTGAAGTGACAGGTACAGAACGTTCTCCCCCCCAAACCGTCTTATCTGGGTTCCTCAGAGAGTAGAACTCAGAAGGAGCCGATAAGAACCAGAGGATTCACGTGTGAACGACGTGAAGACATGAATGAATGATTAACCCGAGAACACTCCGGCATAAACACGAGGTTCTGACCCGCTAGAAACACACCAACACAAACATCAGTCAGTGATAGAAGCCTGCGTTCTTATCAGGTGCTGCTATCAGGAAACCTTTAGTCCCCGCACAGGAAGTGGTGATAAAGAGACACTCACCGGAACAAACACGTCTGATCCCGCTCCATCAGCAGAAAGCCTACGAGGTCCGAATCCGCTTTAAGTCGAGCAAATTCAAATGTAACCCAAGAGACATGAAGTCGTTATTCATGCCGAACTCTTCACCGCCAAACTCTGCCGGTGGTTTCAGCAGCTGAACATGAAGGACTACGTTCTAAGGCTCTCTTCACACCGCAGACAAAAGTGGCCCAGATACGGTTTTAACAGACACCTGACCCATATCTGAGATTTCCTCAGACTTTTACGTCGTTGAAGTTAGACAGACGTCTCAATTCTGCGTCAGAGGAGGCGGGACGATCAAATGTCAAGAACGGACGAAACAAGTGTGGCATAATGTACTGCAGTGTGAAGGTAGCCTTAGAAAGGAAAGACCCAGAACACTTATAGAATTAAACCTACCTCACCATCTCATAACCTCACCCTCATTACCTCATCCTCATGACCTCACCATCTATGACCTCATCCCCATGACCTCACCATGTCATGACCTTACCATCTAAGACCTCAGCCTCATGACCTCACCATCTATGACCTCATCCTCATGACCTCACCATGTCATGACCTCACCATCTAAGACCTCATCCTCATGACCTCACCATGTCATGACCTCACCATCTAAGACCTCAGCCTCATGACCTCCCCCTCATGACTTCACAATCTATGACCTCACCCTCATGACCTCACCATCTCATAACCTCACCCTCATTACCTCATCCTCATGACCTCACCATCTATGACCTCATCCTCATGACCTCACCATGTCATGACCTCATCCTCATGACCTCACCATCTATGACCTCACCCTCATGACCTGACCCTCATAACCTCACCATCTATGACCTCATCCTCATGACCTCACCATGTCATGACCTCACCATCTAAGACCTCACCATCTATGACCTCACCCTCATGACCTGACCCTCATAACCTCACCATCTATGACCTCACCATGTCATGACCTCACCATCTCATAACCTCACCCTCATGACCTGACCCTCATAACCTCACCCTCATGACCTCACCATATCATGACCTCATCCTCATGACCTCACCCTCATGACCTCTGGGCGCTGGTTTGGGAAAACTGCTCTCTGGATTTGACGTCATGGTTGTTGTTCTGTTGTGTTTGTGTCATTGTGTGTTTTTGTTGGTGTGTGGTCAAACATGCACACTGATAAAAGTCTCACCAATGTTCTGGAACCCGACATCACACGGGGTTTCATCAAAGTCCACACAGCTGATGCCCAGAGGGTCCAACTTGGCGAAGTGATGTCCTCGTACCTGCGAGCAGGACAAACGCAGCTGAGTGGTTGTGGGTCAGAGGTCACACTCGTGTCTTTCTGCCCTTTGAAAGTGCTGACTACTTCCTGAGACTCCTGACCCGAGTCTCCGCGTGTCAGCGGGCTTCCTCCAGATGTGGGTCAAAGGTTGCAGGAGGAGGGACTCACTGATGGTGATCAGTCAAAGGAGGCTGAACACAAGCAAAACTTACCTGCTGTACAGAATACGACCTACAAGAGACCACCATGATGGCGAGGTCATCGTAATCAGCATCACGGTTAAGGAACGATTAGAGTTCTGCCACCGATCGGTTCTGTAAACATGCCCCAAGTCTCACGCCGCAATGTTTCTGGTACTGACAAGAGTTCATGTCAGGGGTCAGTTTACCTGGTATGCTCGTATGAGTGACTGCACTGCTAGATGATCCTCCACCAGCTTCTCCACATTGGGCTGAGCTGCTACCAGTCCCTGAGAAGGTCCACCGAGGGGCGGAGGGCTCTGATAGGCCGAACCAGGCGGCGCCCCGGCGTTAGCGTTACGGAAAAATATATCCCAAGACTGCAGAGAGAAAATGAGAGGTGATTAATGAAAATATGGTTTGTTATAAAGAGTGACACACACCACTCAGCCATAACATTATAACCCCTGACAGGTCAAGTCCCAATAACGTTGATTACCTGGTTACCATGGTTACCCATCAGTGGGTGGGATAGATTACCTGGTTACCCATCAGTGGGTGGGATACATTACCTGGTTACCTGTCAGTGGGTGGGATATAATACCTGGTTACCCGTCAGGGGGTGGGACATATTACCTGGTTACCCGTCAGTGGGTGGGATAGATTACCTGGTTACCTGTCAGTGGGTGGGATATATTACCTGGTTACCCGTCAGTGGGTGGGATATATTACCTGGTTACCTGTCAGTGGGTGGGATAGATGAGGCAGGAAGTGAACATTCTGTCCTGACGTTGATGTTGGATACAGGTGAGATGTTCTAATGAAGGATCTGAGTCAAAGGAGTGAATCTCCATCATACGATCCATCCTGAATATCTAGATCCACGTCACCTCACTCCTTCTCTGATCCGCTTTGGTGGTTGTGGGATTTAACCTTCTGACGGCGTCTTGATATTTTTTCCCGAGGTTTTTTAGTGGTCCAACTCTTTGGTCCGTCCTGACTCAAGTCAGTTTTTCTACTTCTTTGTAGAGTTTATTGTTTCATATTTTTGGACCAGGGAAACCTGGAATCTTCCTCCACATACCAACAGTAAGAATTATGAGTAATCTTCTGTCGGGATCCAACGTGTAAAACTAATTCTGATTAATCTGTGCTGATTGGACATTTTACAAGCTACCGGTACCGGTGGACTTTAGTTGTGATGGTCGTCTCCACGCACACAGAAGCACGCACGCACACACACACACACACACACACACACAGTGTTTGAACACTTTCATGAAGGCCCCTCTGTGTGGAAGCTGGGGTCAAAGGTCACCATTCTACTGGTTACCAGTAGAATCCTAGCTCAAAGTGTGGAACAGTATCGGGACAGAGGCCAGAACATCCAGAACTGCAGGTCATATTGGGTTCTCCTGGTCAGCAGAAATGTCCTACAGAAATTGCCCTCGGTGGGATTAATGAAGGTATATGATGATGATGATGACGATGAAAAATCAGGATCACCTGACAACCCGCACTCGTTCTGACCCACTCCTCAAAGTCGCTCAGACCACGACCATTTTTCCTGCTTCCAAAGTCCACTTCATCTGCCGTCTAGAATATCCCACCCACTAACAGGAAACGGTATAAACCAGATAAGGAATGTCCTTCTGACTTCCTGTCAGGGGTCGTAATGTTATGAAGTACGATGTGTATATAACCACCGTCATATAAAGTATTTAGAACAGTCTTTTACAGTTTATTCAGTAAGCGATGGATTTCAGCTGGAAACCCTTTCAGTTTCTGTTCAGCGTTACGTTTCCACTCGTCCTCACTTTTCTATTCCACTTCCCCAAACGGGTTTCCAGCGGCTGAGATGAAGGACAGAATTCACAATCTGCCCCCTGTGTTCCATTCCAAAGTCCAACCGGAGCTAAAATGAGAACTCAGCAGCAAATCTGTCAAAGGTTATCTCTTCGTACAAAACGTCTTCCTTCCAGGGACAGTGTGTCCCGCTGAGACGTGGCGGAGGGAGAGAGTGGGTTCTCTAGAGGAGTGTGGATGAGTCAGAGTAGAGGGGGCCGAGTGAGTGGATCTAATGCACCAAAGCTCCTACCATGCCCATCGTCAGACCGTGACCTTTGACCTGGGGGAGGTTCCAAACAGGTCTTTGTATTAGCATCACGTAAATATCTCCGTCTCTTCTGGATCCAGTCACAATGTATTTGTATTATGTTGCAAATATATGTTTAGTAATTCCAAGGTAAATGAAGTTCTGGTGAAAACCCAGACAAGAAGACGGTTTCCTCCTCCTGTGGCTAATTCAAAAGTTTCTGCAGGTTTCAATCTTCATACCTGCAGAAAGTCTAGATTTAAGTTCTAAACAAACAGTTTGGACATGTTTGCCATCTAAAGTCCATTTTCTTATTATCTTAAATACCGTCTCATCATTGAGTCGCTCTTGTAAAAACACGTGAAACATTCTTTCATCACTTCTGTGAGTCACTGTCCCAGAGACTTCCTGTTCAACCAGGAAGTTTACCGTAAATGTTGTAACGGAAACTGCAACTCAGCTTTTATGGTAAATGACAAATAATAATAATAATACATTTCATTTATAATGCAGCAGGGTCCTTATATGAATAAGGGTTAACAGCCCGCGCTAGAATTTTAATTTTTGCGGACTAAGCACTCATTTGTTAACCGTTCGGGTCGCTGGTCATCGATGGTCGCTGGTTCTGTTTCGTTCCAGTCAGAACCGATTAAACTTTTGACGCGTTTGGGTCAGAAAACTGGCCCAAACTGCATTTTTGTAAAGTCAGGTGACACTGATTAGGACGTACTGATTATTGATTTATAGATTCTTAATGTGTCGTCAGAGGACTGCGATATAAATAAAGTTTTTACATCTGCTGTGTCTTCCTCTCTCTTCCTCTCTCTTCCTCCTGCAGGAGGGCACTACCATTCAAACACACACACACACACACACACAGTACTGACACGTGGAACTGAATCTTTGCCCTACTTGGACAGACATGTTACCTGTGATATTTCAGGTGAGGCGGCGTTCAGCGCCGAGGGACCCACAGTGAATGCATGAGGTTTGGAAGCTGCCATAGAGAAGCTGTGAAACATACACTACCTTGTGAACATTCCTGGGATTTTCCATCCATGCATAGTACATCTCCTCCACATAGTTGGAGCTGGTGCCATTAAGGAAGGGCTCAGCCACCACAGAGGTGTTCAAACACATGAGGGGCTGAAACGTCCTGAAGCCCCCCTCAATCCCCAACAGTCTGGGCTGCGATACGGTCCGGGTCGTCTGCAGGGCCGTCAACGGCCGCAGACGAGTGAAAGTAGTCCTGAGACGGTGCATGTCCCCGACCCGTCCTGGAAGTAGTTTGCAGAAAGAGTGTCCAACAGGAAAGACCCTCCAGGCTCCTCAGCTGCGGCCCCTCTAGTCCCTGCTGCCTCGCTGAACCGGTGAGACTGGCTCCTCCACAGTTCCTGATCCGCGTCGTCTCTAACGGGAAACGTAAATATGACCAATGAGAAACTCTGCTTTAAATCAGCGTAACAAATCCTACAGGCTGAGACGCCTCCATGACGACCACCCCAAATCTTATCAGAAGTAAACAACCACTTTTGTTTATTTACACTAAAAGAACCCCCCAGAATCAGCTGGAGGCCTCACGCCCAAAACTAAAGTCGGCTCCTGATTTAAAGAAATCTTTAGTTGATGTGCTTGTTGGAGTTTCCTGCTAACCGCTACAAGCTGACTGAACCGGCCTAAACCTGCTGGAGGGCTTCAGGGGGGGGCAAACAAACATAACGTGAGACCCCCTCCCCCTGTCGCCCACTGGTCGCTGAGTTTAAACAGACAAATTCAGCTCTGCTTCTACCACCGCCGCCCGACCAGAGGCGGACATCTGGCGGACGTCAGCAGGACATCGATTATTAGGCGGAGCTTATCTTAACATTGAAACCTTTCGAGCCAGGATCATTCATCATCATCTTCATCATCATCATCATCATCATCATCATCATAGAAATGAGTAGAAATTGTATTTCGATGGTTTGGATGGTCAATGCTCACTGCTGCAAAGAAAAGCTAGATGGACATCTCGCTGAAAAGTCAAAAGTAGACCATGAAAATATTAGGCAGGTGGTTATAATGTATGATAAAAACGGACCTGCTGTTTGATCCCAAATGAATAAAGGATCTTTCTGATGATAGGAATTATGGTACTTAAAAATCTCAAGCCACCAGGATTGTTGGTGTCCAGCTTTCTTTTAGCTCCACCTCATCAGCATCACAACACCAAAAATTTACTTTCAACTTCATCATTTAGTCAAAATTCAGCCTTTTTCTACGTTCATTCTTGCTAATGAGGCTCAAAGACAGGGTTAAATTAACTTTAAACCAAGTCAAACTAGGTTCAAAGTTGGTTTCATCTTTAGAAAGGGGTTTAAAAATCGATCCCTGTTGGTACAAATCAGCTTCAACTAGTTTTGACAGTGAGATGAAAGATAAATTAGTTTGTCCACTCTCCAGCCGCCTTTATACACGCGCGCGCACACACAGCTTTCAGAAAGTTAAAATGAATGTCAGAATTTGACTACTTTACAGTTATGTGTGTTTACCCCACAGGTAAAACTCTTTCTCTCTGTCTCGTTTTGTTGTTACCTGCTCCGGTGCGCGCGCTCCGGTCCGTCAGCCTCCGCAGAAGTGAATGACGAGAAACCAGCTGAGCGCGAGCCACACCGGCTGTGAGTGTGCGCGCGAAAAACTCTGAATGGCCAACTCCGACAATTTAAAAAAAAAAATTATAAATCCTTTTTCTTTCATTTACTTATTTTCTTCTCTCCTTTTTCACTTTCTTTTTATAAAATGATTTTAAATGATATTTTTCCCCCTCTGCTGTCATCACTCGGCAGGTCTGCGTCACATGGCGATGACGTCAGCACCAAAGAAGGCCGGTTGTATCGAAGACCCCAGTAAATCAGCAGAAGGCCTCGTGAGGATGAAAATCCGACACTTTATATTCAATAAGTAACACTTTATCTTAATCCCCGCATCGACATGGTACATTCTAAGTAGTAAATAAAGTATTCAATGGGATTTAACGGATAATAATGTAAATTTGGGTTCATTTCTATATTTATTAATCACTATTTGCCAATAACTTGTTCAAAGCAAATAAATTATTTGCTGAAAAAAGTAATACCATTATATGACTAATAATATAGAAACTTTATTATTTATTTATTATTGATAATAATTATATATATATATATATATATATATATAATATAATATACAATAAATTAATATACAATAAATTAATAAAGATTAATAGATAGATTGACCTGGACTGTTTCACTGTGTGAACCTGGATTTTTTCACTGTGTGAACCTGGACTGTTTCACTGGATGAACCTGGACCGTTTCACTGGATGAACCTGGACTGTGTGTGACAGCACGGACAGAAAGCGATGCTCTCATCGTTTCTGTTTTGAGAGGATTGTTGTCGTCATCATCAGATCCTTTGAAGATGATTAAGAGGAAGTCTTTGAAACAATTATCCGACTGTAGTGTTCTCTGGCTCAGTGCCAGCTGTTTTGATGTGGCGCCGCCTACGGCAGAGCCGAGAGCCTCGACCTTTGTCCTCACACTGAAACAACAAGTTGATGAGTCCTGACTTTGTTCACGTAAGACACAGTCACATTTACGATTCTTCTTTTATTTACCGTTCATACAAACATAAAAGCAAAGTGTTTGGTGTCAGAATTTCAATCTCAGCTTTTCAGTAAAAACAAAAGGGACAGTTAATTTAACCCAAAGCGTAAAAACAATATTAGAGAATAAAAGCGTAGCGTTAGTTTAAACCTGGGAATAAAAGAAAATGACTTTAATTAAAAATGTGATGTCAGCTTTGAGTGCTAAAACGTTTTGATAAGTTAAAACTCTTCAGTCTGAACACTGGTGGTGGTGGTGGCTGGTGACTCTGCTGAGACTGATGAATCATGGAGTTGTGGGTCTTAACCCTTTATTGAATGGATCTGTTTAATGTTTCTGACGGACTCGGGTTCCTGTGATTGACTCTTCCCTCTGGTTAATGACGACACTAAACAGTCTGTGACAGGTAATAATAATAATAATAATAATAATAATAATAATAATAATACAGGTGCTCTCTGAATGTTCACTTTATTGGTTCACACACCGATTACATCTGATCACATGTTAATACTGTTAAGACATGGAATACAGACCAGAGGAGTCATCATCATCATCGTCTTCATCATCATCATCATCATCATCCTCAGTGTAGTAAATGTAAAAAACAGATTTACATACAGCATCGTTCTGTTTCTGTCTCTCAGCCGTCTCCTGATCCAAGTGAGGATAATTAAACCGTGAGGAATGTGACCCGCAGACGTCCTGAAGTGTTGATTCTGGTCGGGTCTGGACTGGACAGGAGGGACGGTTGTTGGTTCTGGCTCCAAGCCCTGGCAGTGTCTCCTCTCTTTTTAGATTGTCAGTACTTAATGAGGGCTTGGACTCAGAACTCCCTGTGCGATCAAGCTAACCCGCCGCGGAGGTCGTTTTCACACCTGCTCATTGATTGGTTGGTTCGTTACCGCCACCTATCAGAGACGGAGGAGGTCATGTGACTTTAGCACGATGACTCAAAGAGTTTGGAACAGATTTAAAATGTTTGGCCCGTGGAGGAAGCAGGTGATTGGATGCTGGACTTATCTGGCGGAACTCTGGTCCGACCCAAAGTGAAAACCTGTTTCCCTTTCTCTTTGGACACTTTCAAAGTGATCATATGGATCTTTATCCTTGAATAAAGGAATAATTCCACTATTTCTGATCCAAACCCAGTCTCCACCTTACATCATCCACCCAGATGGATTATATAAGTAATACAGGAAGCGTCTGATTTGGTACTTCGAGGTTCTTCTATGAGCGGGTTCTTCATATTCAGTATAAATATTCTGAGGCGTTGACCAGAGTTTTCCTCTAACGGCACCAAAGGGCCGCTTGACTCCCACCTTAAAAAGGGAGATTGGTTTTGATTGGTCAGAGATGCTCCATCAGAGGTCCTAAACATTATGACCGGACACGGGTTCCAGGATTGGGTCCGGGAAATTGACTCGGCGGTGCCCCTAAAGAAATTCAAAGAACTTTTTATTCCTGCAGAGATCCTGAGGGTTTTAGATGAAGATGGTTTCTCTTCTTCAGAGAGGAAGACGAGGGACGAAACCGTCACTCCGGGCCAGTCCGGCCTCGCCACAGCGGATCACAAGAGTTCACAGTTACAGAACTTAGATGAATCGATTTGTTTTAGTTTCCTGTCCGTTTAGCACCATTAATCAGAACCATTTCATCTGTAATTCTCCAGTTTGGTCAGTTTCTGAGGCCAAAACTAAATATTTTTGTTCTATAAGTTCTGATTCTGGCGCCCTCTGGAGGCCCAGATGGAGAATTACCACCAGAACTGGACATGGGCTTCTATGATGGATAGAACAGAACCGAACCAGATCTGAATGAATCATTTTGAGATCCGGAGAATTCTTTCAGACAATAGTTTCAATGAAAGGAAAATTCTGTTAGGACCAGCTCGTCTGGACGGAATGTCAGACACTTTCTTCACAGACGGAACATTTCTGGAGCTTCACAGAAAAACGTTTTCTCTGCTTCCTCCTAAAGAAAGGACTTAACATATATTTATATATATATATATATATATATATA
>VRLP01007509.1:0-21420 GCA_009660295.1 Lophius piscatorius | reverse complement strand
GTAGGAGTATTCCATGGTCAACTGTGTCGAAGGCAGCAGACAAATCAAGGAGAATCAGGAGGGAAGGTGAACCAGCATCTGCTGCCATCCGTAGGTCATTTGTGATTCTAAGCAGAGCTGTTTCTGTGCTGTGGGCAGAGCGGAAACCTGACTGAAAGGTTTCAAAGAGGTTGTTGTAGTTGAGGTGGTCCTGGAGGTGGGCAGCAACTACTTTTTCCAGAACTTTGGAGAGGAATGGGAGTTTGGAAATGGGCCTGTAATTAGTAAAAAGTTCTGGATCGAGAGATGGATCGAAAAGAACTACTCACCCCACTGACCTCAACACGATCCCTCCGTTCTACCCACTCATACCGCCTCCTCCTCCCCCGGACTAAGCTCAGCACCATGGGTGATAGGGCCTTCTGTTCTTCTGCCCTTCGTCTGTGGAATGCCCTCCCTGACCATCTGACCATCGACGACTGACACATTTAAAAAAGGACTTAAAACTTTCCTTTTTAGCAGAACCTATAACTTTAATTAACATTGCAGTCTACTGACTATAGCAGAGTTTACGATCTGGCAGCGTGGTGCCTTTGAAACCAGGTCTTTATAGCCATGCAGATTGAAGATGGAAGACAGCTGGTCAGCCGATTCCACACACCATACACCACTCTTGAAATTAATACATTTGCACACTCATATACACACACCAGCTTCTCACTGAGGGGAGGAGGAAGCAGAGGGCCTAACAGTATCCCCCTCTAGGGGTGCCTCCTGACACATGTCTTGTCTGGGCCAGCAGCCAATGGAAATCACGGATGATGACAGGGTCCAGAATCTTGCAGCAGGTTATCCAACTTCTTTCCTCAGGACCATAACCCTCCCAGTATCTTGTGGAATACCAGATACTGAATTCTACAGCAACGACGGCGCCAATCTAGCTGCCGGTGAACCGTGTAGACCGGTTGGTTGTCCACCATCCTTGGAGGAGGGGGAGTAGTGGGTGGGGTTCTTTGACTCTATTTTTAAAGGAAAGTCCTCAGAAATGGGCCATACCTTTTGTCCAGAGGTTTACTGGGGAGCTTGAGTGCCATGGCGATTTGCTTGAGTCTGCATTCTGGTGAAGGAGCGGAGGAGAACGGTTCATGCTTGTTTCCAGACCTTGTACCACCACATGTGGCCTTGAAATGTGTTGGAAACAGAGGTAGTTTATATCCAACCGATGTCCTCTGTCTGAAACAATATCAGGGGCAAACCAGGGGCAGAGAAAACATGTTCAACTAAAAGCTCAGCTGTCTCTAAAATGAGCAAACTTAGATATAGGTCAATAATGATTGGAACTGCAGTCGTTCCATGTGAAGGAGGTAAGCATGTGATAAGGTCTAGTGCAATGTGGGAGCAGGGGCGACTAGATATGTGTAGTGGGTGGAGCTAGCCTGGCCTGGGTTTAATAGATGTTTTGTCCTGAGCATATACCGAACAGGCAGAGATGAAGGAATGAGCATCAGATTTCATGGTTGACCACCAGAACCGCTAACTTTGGAAGCTGAGTGTTCTACTGACCCCAGGATGGCAGGTTAGGCAGGAGGAATGGAGGACTTCTGAAGGACTTCTGAGCAGACAGAATGAGGTGCAAACAGGCAGTTGGAGGCCCGTAACCTGGGTTGGGTTGTCTATTGTGGGTTTCTTTGACCAATGAAACAATTTCCCAAGTGATGGTGGCCACAAAGCAGTTGGCAGGATGGGTTCAAGAAGGGTTCAGGATAAATAAAATATTGTCAGAACTGGGCATCTGGTTTGATGTTATGGGATCCTGGGCGATAGGTTAAAACAAAGTTGAACCTTTCAAAAAAACAGAGCACAAATTGCTTATCTGGAGTTCAGTCATTTAGCAGTCTGGATGAAGGAGATGTTTTTATGGTAAAGCAGTCCCCAGCAACTTCCCCAGAACAGGTCACCAGATCACTCCCCTGTTACCACTACCCTCCACTCTCCTGCTGTCAACTGCCTGAAGCCCCCCATCTGGACTCCACATTATGGTCAACCACATGATGACGGAGCTAAGAGAATCCACCAGGGAAAGGCGGCTGGACCAGATTGCATCATTCCCCAAATGCTGAAGGCGGATGCCAACCAGCTCTGTGGCGTCATCATGGAAAACATCATGCCTAGTTCGAGTGCCCAAGAAGATTCGTCCCGCAGGTCTGAATGACAACAGGCCAGTTGAACTGACCTTTCATATAATGAAGGTCATGGAGCAACTGGTTCTGGTACACCTCAGATCACTGGTGTCCTCATCTCTAGGCCCACTGCAGTTTGTATACCAGGCCCATGCAGGTGTGGATGATGCTCGAATATACTTGCAGAGAGCATACTCCTCCCTGGATAGACCAAACAGCACAGTCCACATCATGTTCCTTTGACTTCTCCAGTGCCCTCTTTTATGCTCTGGTGTGTTGAGGGGCAGGACAATGCATCAATGCAAAGGACGCGAACAGACTGGATTAAATCATTCAGAAGGCTGGGTCTGTGGTTGGTTCTAAGCTGGGCTCTTTGGAGGAGATGACTGAGGATAGGATTTGGCCAAAATCCTATCAATCATGGAAAACGCCTAACACCCCCTCAACAATATGATAGACCAACTTAGGAGCTTTTCCTACCGGCCGCAAATCAGACTTCACAACTCATCTACCTTCTGACAGACCTATGGTCAAAGGGCTTGCACTTTGATCATCGGGCAAAAGGACATTTCCGTTATCACATCAGATAATCTGATATCATGCCATGCATATATATATATATGCCCCATTTTGTCGTGGAGGTGGGTGGTGCTGTTTTTCTTTAGGTGGCAACCAGAACCAGTTGTGAGACCAAAGTTTTATGGAAGAGGACGTCATCTTGGACATGACCAAAAGGCATACCTAGGTATGCCTATGGATGTAATAAACAGCATTTATTACAAGAGGTGTAATGAATGCTGTTTTCCACTCATTTCTGTCCCGTATACTGTACCTGTATATGAACAAGTGGTAAGCATTTCCTAAATCCAATTAAATCCAATTTGGTGAAGATGGTGGCACCATGCATTGGATTAAAGGCTGAGCTGATCATAAGGCAAAGGTTTCCTTCTTGTTGATAGTAGTATTGTTTATGCCACGGAAATCAATACAGTTGCAGGGAGCCCCTTTCACAGCCAGGCTATGGACATATAGCTATTTCCTTGTTGGAGGGTCACACCTTTGTTCCACATTTTTTTCCTTTGGCGCTTGACCGATGTGACTGTTGGTGCCTGTGATTGTGTATGCCTCACTTATTTTCTATTTGGTGTGTTTGTCTCTTCCTATACCATTAATCCAAAGAGAAGATCGACAGGGAGACAGGGGTGATGACAATATGAGAGTAACCTGTTGCTTCATGCTTTGTGCAATTATATGCATGAATGACATCGGACAGATGATCTTTCCAATTCTCTCTCTTTTTCTATGCAAGTGTTCTGAGCATTTGTAGCAGGGTTAGATCAACAGGATTGCTTAAGGGTGGTAAGGGGAAGTCCCGGAGTGACCCACACCAGACAGCTGCCCAAGGGCCCGAATCAGTTCATTTTCCATACCCCTCACTTGATCATAATGGAGTTGGGTTGGGTATCCCAACCGGGAGATAAAGTCATTAAATATCTTGTCCGTGGCTGTTTCTCCTGCTTTGCTCTTAGTGGAGTATGCTTGGGCAAACCTGGTGAAATGGTTAACTACCAAGATAATGTACTCATATCCCCCTCTACTGTTCTCAAGATGAAGGAAGTCAATACAAACAATCTTAATATCCCATGGGTGCTCTTTCATGTCAAGAGGGTCACTTCTGTTCTATACAACAACATATCAGGGTGACATATTCTTCAATTTCATGTTTCATGTAAGGCCAGAAGAATCGTTCTCTCACCAGGCTTAGGACCCTTTCTACACCCACATGCCCCATTTTGCCTTGGAGTTGGGTGAGTTCTGTTTTCTGTAGGTGGCAGGCAGAACAAGTTGTTTGCGGCCAAAGTTTTACGGTAGATGATGCCATCTTGGACATGCAGCCTACTCCATTCTCGCAACAACTTCCTGGTAGGTTAATCAATTTTCCTGCGGTTTTCCTCATTGAGCTCTGTTGTCTTTTCCCTTCACTTCAAGATTGTTCCAATGACAGGATCTTTCCGCTGTTCCTCAGGCCTGATCCCCAGAAATGGTTCTGAATGGTTCTGTTGTTGGGACATTATGCTGAGTGAGTTTGCAAATAGGCTCGATAGTAGCTCAGAAAACGTAAGAGCCTTTGGACCTCTCCAGCTGTCATGTCTTTCAGTGCATGCAGTGCCTCTATGTCTTTTGGATTTACTCTCACTCCCTTCTGCAGACACCAGCCGGCCGACATACCTGACTTCTTTGGGGAATAACTTCATATTTCTGGTTTTAGTTTAACCCCATGGCACTGTAGGGCTGGGATTAAACATGTTCAGCATGGTCCTCAAAGGATTTGGAGAAGCAAAGGACATCAACCACATACGATATACAAATCTCGTCTCTGAGTGTGTCAAGCATCTCCTCCATGCTCTTTTGGAAGATTGCTGGTGCATTCGACAACCAATGTGTGTGCTGACCCACTTATATAAACCCAAAGGTGTCATAAAGGCTGTCTGTTGTGTATGCATCCTTCTGCAATGAAGCCTTGGCGATAGATGTAGAGTCGATCAAGTCCAGTGTTCGTGGAAGGGGATGTCGGTATGGAACAGCCTTTTTGTTGAAGATCCGGTAGTCTATACACAGGTGCAGTGACCCATCTTTTTAGCTCACACATAAAAATAGTGCAGGATATGGTGATTGAGACCTCACAATTCATCCTTTGACCAGGAGCTCCTGTATGTACTCTTTTACTTGCGTGTAAAGTGGCTTTGGACTGATGCATTAGCCTCTTGAACAGGGATGTCATCCCTTAGCCAGATTGACATTTGGAGGAAAGGGATACAACCAATGTCACCGCCTTCTCATGCAAATGCTACAGACTCCTCATACAATACTTTCTCGATCACCTGTTGCTATGAGGTCAAAAGGTGGCCACTAAAGGTCGGTAGCGGGCCTTTTACTTAGGAAACTCAATTAACATTCGGCCCTTACCGTTCGGTCGGTAGTTCATTCAATGGGCTGTTGTTTGGGCTGGTCCATTTCAATGACTTTTCTTTCATGTTGGGTGGAAACTTATTTGGTCCTCTTTGGTAACTCAACATCATACTTAATGTAGTTGGAGATGGATACTCTAATGGAAGGCCAGTGTCCGATACTAATCTCAATTAAACCTTCCCCCATAACCCAGCTGTTCAAGGGTGTTCTTCTCCTCTTTTGGTTCATATAGGACAAAGGGGCTGGCTGTGTCAAAGTTAGGTGGTATTCTACATTGCACAAAGGTTGTCTTCCCAGTTCAAATGTTAACTTTGTCTCTGACTACTCTTATTGTGGCCATTTCGCTGCTTAGTGCCTTTTGAACCTGAGTACATTTAACCAGGGCCTCACTGTGTACTTCTCCCCCACCAAGAGCTTCGCGCAGAAGACTGCGGACCATGGTTAATGCATCAATGTCAGATTCCTGGCTTTTGATCATCTTACAGACAAAATTAGCTCCTGAAAGGGCTGGGGGCTAGGGGTCTTACTGACCAGAAATTGGACCTCCATGGTGAGGCTTGACTGTCACTCCATGGGATAGACTGTCCATTTGCATTACTAAATCGAGGTGTTCCCCAGGGTCAAGGAGTTCATCCAAGTGTCTCATTGGGTGGCTCGAAATGAATGTCTTTCTCCACAATCTGTCAATGATGCTTACTTGTGAACCAAAATCCATAAAACGGTTACACCATAACTGTTAATGAAGCAGTTAAGCAGGCTTTTTCTACCAATTAGAGGTACTGAGCGAAATATAACATCAGTTCATTGCTGGGGAATTTGTGTGTCTTGCTCTTTTCTCACACTCCTTCCTACAACGCTGTATCTGTTTTGGAGTGGGTATATTAGTGGATGGGACTGAGACTCTGTGACGGCCTCTGGTTGTCCCTCAACAGAGACCGACTCCCATTTTCCTGCTGCTGGGGCCTCTTTAAACATCTAACTGCTCGATGGCCTGGGTCCCCACACAAAGCAGTGGTTACAATGTTCGCAGCTTTGGTGGGTACAGTTAGCGCAGATGTATTTTTTTCCTCAACTTGTAGCAGGGGTGTGACGTCATTGGGCTGGAGGTCCCTGGTTGGGAAGGGAATGAGAGGCAGGACACATGTGGTTGTTTGGGTCACAGTCTTTGCATTTACTGCTGTATGTTATTCCATTAAAGTGGTTACCATGTTGGTCAGAGCCTCCACCTGTGCAGTAAGCTGTTATATTTTCTTACGCTGTCTTGGGTCAGCAACACAATCTCCTCCCTCCACCTGAACACTATGTGTATGTATTGTTATCAGACAGGGGATTTGACCAAGTCTACAGTGGAATTCATTTTCATAGCTAATTTTCCTCATAACTTGCCTGAGAATTTCTTCATCTGTGTCTATGATGGTTTTAGGGTCATAATAAATGTCTGTATTGGCCAGTTTATCTGAAAGAGGATTATTTGCTTGAGTCGAATCATAAAATATAAAAACTGCTCGGGAGTTTCCTGCTCATGTTCCTTTGCACACATTAGTTCAGTTCATTGCTAGTGTTCTCAGACAGATGGGACCTGAGGAAGCCCTTGATTTTGCTGATGGTTATTTTGTCCTTATTAATGAGCACGTCCTTAAAGACACCTGGCTTGACTTTCTTCAGCACCCCCTCGAGTCATCTCTGCCTCCATGAAACCTTCCCTGACTCCCTCGCATTTACAAATGCTGTTGTATGTCAAAACTGTTTTCCCCAATCTGTCCCACATGTATTTTAAATTCTCTGATCTGAGGTTTTGGCACCCCTGCATCATTCAGAATAACACTTTCATTTCTAGTTATGTCTTTTAATTATTGCAACCTCTTCCCTAATGTGAATGCTTAATCCACATCCTGAGATCTAGTGCAGCAATCTCTAGTGTGGTCTATTAGCTTTAGCATAAGTGGTGTGACAGGTTTGTCATGTGTGCATTCCACTATCCTAGGTTTTGACGTGTTTTTTGGTGTGTCCTGAATCGGTACTTCATCATTTATGGCAATAATGGAATCACAATTTACAATCATGCTCTCCACAAGATCATTTAGCATTAGCAGCTGACGCGCACCCTCATTTTCAAAACTCGAGAAACATTCAGCCTTTAAGGATATAGTCAACATATCCCTCTTCAACTGTAGGCTCCAATGTTTCAATACCCGCTTCGTCACTTGTGATTTACTTTGTAAGATTGTAGGCTGGTGGCTGAGATAGCGTGGCTAATCCTGTTAGCTTTTTTTGTCAATTCGAATTGGACCAAGTACCTCAATGTCTTGCGGCAGCAGGTTCTTCTTGATGATATCCACCACCTCGGTTGGTTCCTCAAATTGATTGTCTTTGCCGGACGGTGAGGTGATGCGGGGGACTGCCGGGAACTGAAGCCCAAATCGTAAGCTTTTGCAGACCGAAAGGAGCCGCTTAGCTTAAGCAAAGGCTGCTGTGTTTTTCGCCACCACAGCAGTGTAGTCAAGGTAGATACTCACTTTATTGCCTAGTAACAGCATCACGGCTGAATTTGTGGCTTTGCCTTATCTCTCTCTTTAAGAGAGTGGAATTTTCCCCACAATAGCCCTAGGTGGTTCACCCTGATTGGGTGCTGGTTTTAGACTGCGATGCCCTTGATCCAGTGTCAGCGTAAAGTTTAGCCCCATTATTACGTAGTGTCTCCTTTCATTTACTTCAACAACAATAAATCCAAACATTTAACAAGGATGTAATTGTTTTTCTGCTTCAGTCGTAGTTTTCTCAAATGAGTAATTGTCCATCTCAAATGATATATTTGAAATAAGCAGTACATTCATTCAGCAGTTTCTCAAAAGGAACATTTTCACAGCATCACTTTTATTGCAAATTTGAGGAATAGTTCACTGTATTTAAAACAAATTTATAATAAAAAATTAAAAAAAATTAAAAGCTATCTAAGTTACCTGTTGAAGCACTGAACTTACCCCTTATAAAATGGCATTACATCAGGTAAATGCTCTTGAAACTCTGTGCCAAAATAATTTTGTATAAAACACATTTTATTTTAGAATAAACATCATAAACTCCATGGCCCAAGTCCATATAATGTCAAATTTGGCAAGTTAAATATGGTAATATTGGTAAATGGTAAATATGTCATGTTACTTTGACCGATATAATTGTGAGACAGCAGCTGCAGTACCCACACTAGCCGCCCAAACCAGTTGGCTGCCCGCGCTGAGTAATCTTCTGTCCGAAGTCTCATAGATGGCTGGGTCTAGAGGAATGGATTTTGTAAGTCTGTATTGTCTGAACGGTCCCATTTTAACCAGCTATTTTTGAAGTGAAACAAAGTCAGCAAAGTTGTGTTGCAAGCTGACTTTGAGCATATCATATTTTGATTCTAGATTCTAGTTTCGCTGCACACTCTTTGTTTCAGGTGGATGCATGCAGGGTGATATTACTTCCTACGTAACCCTTCACCGCCTCTGAATCTTAGAAGCGGACCACATTAACTCTTTTTTTTGAGTTTTCTGCAACAAGAATTACAGTTAACCTGTACCACCTGTACTTGTACAGTTGGTGAATTAACTCCTTGAATCTTGAATCTTTGAAGTTTGCTACAACCTTCAATAACGCTGCTCAAGCCGCCATCCTGCCAGAATTCCCAGCGGTCAGCAAACTGGCATCACTATAACAACATAAGAAACTCCCATCAGAGCTTCTAAACAATAATCTAATCATAGGAAGTAAAATTTCTCGAATTCAAAATAATCCCTAAACATATCTTGTGGGAAAAATCATCAACCAAACAACCAAGCACACAAACAACCCGTGCCTAGGTTGAGGGGGGAAAAAAAAGAGGACAAAAAAAAGAGTGTAGTTTTATCAAAGAGGCAGAAAGGTAAATAACTGAAAATGTCACAAAAAAAGGAGCAAGAGGGAAAGTCGTCATTTAGAAATAGAAAAGGAAACCCAAACAAAAGAACATAAGAAACCTAGTTGATAGAGGGTAGAGAGAAAAGCAGATGAAGTGAGAGGAGTGGGTATGTGAAGAATATTTAGGGAGGGATAAAATAGAAAGGTGGAGAACAGGGGAGGAGTTAAAAAGGATAGATAAGAAAGACAGGAATAGTGCGAAGAGGACATAAGAAGATGAAAGAATGATGAGGGGTTACTGATAAGTGAAACACAAGGAAGAGATTCAAAGAATAGAGGAGAGAGAACAACAAAACATATTAGGTAAAGAAGAAAGAAACAAAGAAGACAAAAGAAGAGAAAAGCTGAAACTGGCAGTAGGTTCATGCAACCCTAATTGTACTTTTCTAAGGAAAGAGGAATTTCTTCAAGCTTGCAAAGCTTTCAGGATCTGCTGCATGAGTTTACCTCCATGTGTTTCTTGTCAGGTGATGAACGCAGCGCGGATTCATGACAAATACAAGCTGATGTTGTTCTGGGAGCAGAGGATCATTCAGCACATTGAGCAGATGCACGATGAGGAGAATCGCATGAGGAGCAGCTCCCTGACACGGTCAGCAACAAGGCTAGACTCAACATTTATAATGTAACCGTGAAAGTTGGTTGTAACATGTCAAATTTCTCATACAATAACAGTAACCGTTATTGTATGAGAAAACTTTAAGACTTTAAGTATTAAAGTTTCTCTTCTCAGTATTGTATGAGAAAACTTCAACTTTAAGTATTGTTGTTGGTTAAAATCTTGGCTGAATTCACCTTTAAGATTAGTTTTTAGAGACAGACAAAGACATCCAGGCTTTATCCATTATTTGGGCATTGCAAAATCTCAAAAGCATCTTCTTGCATCATAAACAGCTTTACGGATATGTGTCCTGAAACCCTGAAGGGCACCAACGCAAACGGCATCTATGTTTTTCATCTTATTTTAACAGTAACTTCTATTTTTTCCATCTAGCAACATTTAAATAATTTCTCAATCTCAGCCTAAAAGTTATTTAATCCTTCTCACGAATTTTCCTCATAATTTCAAGCCAATTATCTAATATGACTTGATCAACATGTTCATAGGGGATTGCTTGTTTTGCTCCTATGGTAAATATATACGGCAGATATCACAAGTTTTTTTGGTCCCTTGCTTTTGGTCACCCAGACACAGTGTTTTTTATATGAAAGGGAGGATAATTCGCTGTGGTGTTCCAAATGTACATCCAGAATACATGAACATTTGGACAAGTCAAGAATATGTGGCTGAGATTTATTCTCACCCTTCTTCTACCTCTAGCATTTATTAGTCAATGATGTTCCATATATCTTCAATTTAGATGTGATAAAGAAATAATCAAGATTTTTCCAACAGAATTCATACCTTTAGACATAACAGATGTGGAACAGGCTGTCTCACACATTTTCTCTCATACTCTGAAGACGTTGTAGTTCTCTTTCCCATCTCTCCTTAATGTAATTTGCTGAATTTCCTCTGCCCATTTCAATTTCCCAATACAATTTTTGGAGATTATTGATTTTGGACTGTTAGTGTGGGTCACAATATTTATTTGTATAATCCCATAAGAGAATTTTGTCAATTCCTTTCTCAAAATACATAATTGCAAATATCTAAAGGACTCCTGTTTTCTCAAATTATATTTCTCTGTCACTGCTTCATAGCTCAGTAATACTGTCATATTCATTTTTCCACTGTAAGAAGTGATAGACATAGTTAGCAAAAACTAAAAACTTCAGTGTTCATGCAATTTGTTCAGTTGGTTGTTTAGTTGGTTGTTTGGATGGTTTAGCGGTTGTGTGTTATCTTGAGTAGTCAGTTGATTGATGTTAGGCATGATTTATTTGGCTTGTAGGTTGGCTTGTTGTTTGGTCAGTTGGTTGGTTGGGTGGTTTAAAGGGTTGAATGGTTAGTTTGTTGATTGACATGTCAGTTGAGTGCTTGGGTGGTTGTTGGTTGTTCGTTTGTGTGATAGTTTTAGTGGTTAGCTGGTTAATTGGTAAGCATTAATCAGCCATGAATTACATTTACTCTTTCAATCCAAGAATGATCAGAAATAATGACTTTTTTGATAATTTGTTTTGATTAAATAATCTAATCCATGTATATATCTATGTATAACAAAAGAAGCGAAAGATCAAACTATTTATGTATGAATATAATAGTTTTTTTTCATATTAAGATTAATCCAGTCATTTGCATTTACATGAATGATGATGTGTCTGCCCAGCCCATATATACATTCTATGTTATGTAGCTCTATTGACGTATTAGGTGAAATATTCAAACCCCCATCTATCGTCTGTGTTTACATGCTCCCATAAAATGGAAATATTTTATCTTACGCATCATTTTCTCCAATACTCCGACCGACATACTTTGGAATCTCTACTAAAAAAGAACATGACGTAGCTCTGTTGATTTGAGCATATTTAGACAAACACAGGCTTAGTAGGATGAAGTGCAGGGTTCATAGGATCACAGAGGAAAAGAACACAGCTTTAAAAATAAACTATATTAGCCTTTGTCCTAGTCTCGGGTTCTTAACTTGATTAGTTAGAATGTGTCTTGGTTATAATTCAGCTCATCCGTCTGTCATCACATAGTAGCCTGAGAATGTTGATTAGAGGCAGCGCGATTGTACCTTTGAATACTGGAGATTAGTGTGAATATCTGACGACAGATGAACAGATTAACTGACACCTGATGTGTCTCATCACAGACAACCACTTCTGAACAGAGATTTTCACAGCTACACACGCACTCGCACACTCACAATTTGTTAGTCCCTAACACAATTAGCCCTGACAGCGATGACTGTGGATTAAGTTGCACTGTTTATCTGCATGATTACCTAAAGCCTAGGAGTTAGGTCATATGGTAAATACTGTTATTTGATGTTGTGACAAACTTCAGACTTCCTCTCTGACTTCCAGTCACTGAATTGACCCTACACAAAGCAACGTAAGGGATTTTAATAACAGTGCATCTGCAAAAAAACACTTATCAGTGACTTAAAAGACCTGTGGTGACTATATCTCAATGCACTCCTCGCTGCATTGAACTGCATAAACCTTCAGTCTGCGAAGAAACCCCAGAAGAACAGCTCCACAAAGGAAAAGAGGGACAGGTGCCAAAGCGCTGTCATACCATATGTGGCTGGAGTTTCAGAAAAGCTACTACAAACTACGACAAATATAATATACCAGTTATTTCAAACCCTGCAGCAGAATCAGACAAACTGGTTCACCCCAAAGACAAGACACCCAGACACCGAAAACAACAAGAGCAGCCCTCTATAAACTGGGTTCGGGATCTACACCACCTATTACCCAAATACAATGCAGTTTTAACATCATGCCCCAGACGGTTTCACCATTGTCCACACCTGTATTCACATTATGCTCACAACTTTACAAATCTTTTATTGAGTCCATTTTAACCTTTGGTTTTATCTCTTGGTACAGAAATCGTTTAGTGCACAACCAAACCGTATCAAAAACCCAGCCAATAAAAATGATTGGTTTACAGCAGCTTTCACTGGCCGATATTTATCACAGACAAATGTGCATAACGCATTCCTTCTACATCCGAGGGAACGGACAGAAAATTCCTCCAGCAAGAGCCTGGAAAATGGCCCTTATGAGGAGTAACTATACTGAGGATTGATGGTGTTGTTGTACAGCAAGCAGGCTGTACCATTAGTTAGCTAGCTAGCATGCTAAAAAAACATGCAATTCAGGTGAAATTGAGACAAAGTTTCCTTTGTGATTAACTGGCAGCTTGTCCATTATGTGCCCCTGCTCTTGCCCAGATTCCCCTTTGGTCAGCTTCGACCCCTCTTGGTCCTGCACATTATATACACTTACAGAAAAGTACACATAAATAGTTGCACATTTTTTAGACACATTTGAACTAGACTCTTGCTAACTCACCTTTGATTGAGATAATGATATATTTCGTAATCTATCCACAGGCACTGTTGTGAATAGACTCTATCCACTATATACTTGAGATTTTCAAGGAGTGGGGATGTGCATCTACACAAATTTTCTATTTATATCCCTGAAAAGTCAGGGATCTTATGAAATCATCATTAATGCTGCGGCCACCGCAGATAATTTGTGATACAATGATAACTCCTAAACTATTTTGTCGATCATTTTCAAATGTAATACCCACATAGACCTCGGTGTGAGGAAGAACTGGAGTGATTTGGGGAAAGGTTGGTTGTACGTTACCAATACTGAGGGGAGTCTCATCTTCAAATGTTTTCAGCCATTATTTCTCATCTGTTGATATGATTTAGTTCAAATATGGTGCAGAAGAATTGACTAAAGAAGCTCTCCAGGTATATATTTTGTTATACTTTTATAATTCATATTTTCCCCTCTACGGGGAGCTTTTAATGGAGTAAACTGTTTTTACAGGATTAATTCCTAACCGTTAGTCTGACTTAGTCCAAAGTCTGCGCATATGAATCAAATCAAGGGGTTCTATCTTCTATATGTCATACTTCGCTTTAGTGGTTAATATTTTACTCACAAGGAGGAGGTTTCTTCATGAAAAATACTGTTATCTTTACATAACTCAAAAGCCATTTCATGGATTATTTTAAAACATTGGTTCAATCTAATATTACAATTAAATGAAATAGAAACCAATAGTTTTACAATTTGCCTTGAAACAAAAGGGAATGTTTGGAACATAAGGGTTGGATGCATTTCAGCATTTTATTATGGAAATCACCAGTTTTGACTTCTAAGAAGTTTCATCTATTTGGAAGGTATTACGCTGATTTTAATCGCTCTATTAAATGGAGATCTATTGAAAATTCTATCAGTAACTATCATCTCGCACTCTTTGACCATAGTACTTCTCTTAAAACTCTAATACCCTCAGCTTTCATATATGCTCCGTTTCAAGCATGAGACTGGGTGCAGTCATGTGTTGGGGCATTATTTGCTAACAACTGTGCTCATCAGATAGTCTCATCAATCTGATCACACTGTTACACCTGCATGCTTGGACTATTAACGTCAGCTGCTGTCTTTAAATATGACTCTCCACGCAATTAGTTTTTGCAGTGGGTTTGAACACGCTAAACCTCCCCATTTCTTTGCAGTCTATTATTAAATGTCAAAATTTGAAAGGAGAATGTGGAGACAGGAGAATGTCTCGAAGAAAACTGACCAATCAGTACACAGAAACTGGCGAAAAGGGGATACTGAGAGAAGGATGACGTGAAAAATTACATGATTAATATCAGTCTGTAAAATAAATCAAAACATAACAATTTTCCATTGATTAATTCATATTAATGAATAATCAATGAATAATCGGTTTGCTTTATCTTGCCCGAAGAATAAATGCAGATATTGCTGTCACTGAAAAGTACCCTGAGATTCTTCTGTCATTATAAAACTATAGTTAAATTTTATCGAAAAATACTATCATAAATAAAACAGTAAACCCACAAACAATTGAGTAAGGCCATTTCTGATCAGGATTAGTGTTTGGGAAAATTAAGAAAAAAAGCGAGACCAGTGGCCAGTGTAAGCAATTTTACTTTGTAGGTATTCCAAAGAACTTCAATGCAAAATAACCTATAAAAACTTACATAACCCATCCAGTTATATATAGTCATATAATCTCTAGCTTAAATCCTTAAAACAGTTACTACTTCTTATCAAAATCTGAACAGTCTCCTGAGTTAAGCTCAAACATTCAACTGTAGGAACCATAAGAAAAAATGTTTGAGTGGAGAGGGGCTTTTAAGTTGTTCTTACAGTGTAAATATATAACCATTATTAACACAACAAACAAAGTCAAAGAGATAACTTATTCAAACGATAACAGGTATACATTCTACTGCCTCACAAAGGCAAAGTGCAAAACAATGGATTCTTTTTTAATCATTTTACAATTTTATCCTTGAGGGGGATAAAATACTCTCTAAAAAGCCCTTACAGGATTGTACAATGTTGTGCTGCAGTGTCTCCAGTTTAGAAACTGGTGGTGGTCCCAGGTTTTCACCTTCTGTGGCAATCATAATTTCGGCGATGACAGCAGTCAAGGCAATTGTGTTCCTATCCAGGTTCAGTAGTTGGCAGCTGAGGTTCAAACTCTTTGTGTTTGAACCTACACTCTTTTAGGAAAGCTTGGTATCTGTGCACAATGTTTTTTAATCCCTTGAAATGAAAATTATGGGATGATAAAAATTTCAGATTATTAGCCTGTCTTTACTTTATACATATTCTAAACACAATCAGTAGTTGATCATTTATTATTTGGATTTTTTACAAATTAGAATTTTCCATGTAAAGATGTAAAGGTCACTGAATGGCTTGTCGTCGTCTTTTTAGCCTTTCCAAAAAAAGATTTTATACTCTTGGCCAGGGGTACTCCAAGGTCCATTTATTATAGTCGGTCAAGCCACAAGTCATAATACTGTCATATTCAAAACAAAATGTCCTTTTCATACAAAACAAAAACAAAAATACATACTAAAATAAATAAAATGCCATTGCCATTTTAACAACAATTCAAATAAATACTCAAATAAAAAAAAAAAACCTCCATAGAATGCTTTGGTAAACAAATATAACAAGATCTTATGAATTGAACTGCAATGAAAAACTACTTTTTGTGTCAAACACTGCTGCTTAATGAGAGAAAAGGCATCTTGTGCTTACCCAACACACACGCCACTCTGAGTGAGCACTCTGTTGCTTTTTGTTGTTCTGTTAGTGTAATGTGTGTGTTTTGGTTTGGTCAGCGCGTGTAAATGGACTGCCATCTCCATGCCAACGATGCGCTGATAGGCTGTTACTGGGTCACATGGTGGGTTTACATCGGACACTTTCATCCGTTCCGAATTAAACCTTTCCGAATTGCAATGTCGGTCGTCTGTTTACATTACTTGTGATCTTTTCCGACCCGGTGTTTACATGCATCAATTCACCTAATCGTAAACACTTTCATAAATGCGCAGACGATCAACACTCCCGTTCGTAAGGTTGCGATAATGCTTCGATGAGTTGGGCGCCAAATGCCAACAAGCGCAGAAGTGAATTTTCCCCCATCTTTGCAGGGAGGATTTAGATTTCCTCCCTGCAAAGGAATTAAATCTAATTCGGAAAGGTTCTTTCCATTCGGAATTCTTTCGAATCTAATCGGAATTAGGCAGTCCATGTAAACCTACCTGTCAGGTCACCTGTCTGGCTCAGGGTACACAGATGGGCAGCTCGTGGGCCCGGATTCGGACCACCTATTGAGGACCGCTGCTCTGGGCAGAGAAATGGAAAGCATGGCATAAATCTTTTCTCATATTATAAACAACTGCACAATATTTGGATGTTTGACAAAAATTCAGACTCCCATTACTATATTTTTAAATTGGACTTTCTGCGTTTAAGGTCCAGTATGTAAGATTTCGTGGCGTATGGCGGTGAAGTTCCAAATTGCAACTTATTTTACACATCGACACACCTGTCATTATACGGAATCTACAGTGGCCTTAAGATGACAGAAATATGTCATCCAGTAGCCAGTCAAATCTTAAGATCAAAATGATTAGAAATACAAAACTTAACATAATGGTAAAGTTTACATCCAAGAAAACAAATAGAATTTGTTCAGCACCAAGGTTACCACTAAGAAAGCGTGAATCCTTCTGAACCAAGAAACTAAGCATAGAGACCTGGAGTGCTGCCAATGATCACTCCCCGGGAGGACAGATGGTGCGCTCCCGATCCACAATCCCAGAAAGCGGCGAGGCAGGGAAGGGCACTCTCAAGCCTTCTTCCTAGTCCAGCTGCCGGCATAGCTAAATAGATAAATTACCTGCCCTGTGATGAAATGGTGACTCTGGATGAGTCACCAAATGTCCGCTCTGATAGCCTCCAGCCCACACCACCCTGCACAACATAAGCAGTTGCGGATAATGAATGAATGCATAACACAAGTAATATTTGATTAAGCCGCCATCTGGCTTGTCAATCCATGAGACTACAAATATGGTGGCTTCCATTTCAAAGTGTGGACCCCCTACTATGAAGATAGAATGGGCTTTCACCCAACTAAAATAATTTTTAGCCCTTAGTACACCAAAAAAGATGGTTATAAATATTATATTCCATTTATTCAGGAGATACCTCTAAATTTTACACACTGATTGTTTAAATAATTCATCATCTTACTGAACTAAACAATAAGGCTGAAAATTAGTAAAGTGGGATTGTTTAAGTCTGGTCAACCACTAATTTTGTTTTCTCTCCCCTTTTCTCTCTCTATCTCCAGACTGAGGGAACAGTGGTTGACAAGGTTGGATCAAAGGAATCAGCACCAAAAGAGTTTCTTTGAGGAGAGAATCAAACGAACTGAGAAAGCTCAGCAGATCTTTCAGAACCTTGACTCTATCTAAAGAGGCTGTTCTAGTTGGACAAGGCTATAAAATCTAGAATTTTTTGTTGTGTTTGGCCAACACAGCAAAAGGTTCTGTATTGATATGCAAATGATGCAATATTCTGGATAGTCTGACTTCCTCCAATAGTCAAAAAACATACAATAATGGTGATTTGGAAACTCTAAGTCAGGTGTAAGGAGACAGTCATCTGACCTCACCAAGCGAAACATTAAGAAAAGTAGTAGAAAAACGTCTGAAAACAATTTTCCCCTGGGCCCAGCGCCTGCAGTCTCTTAAACTATCAAAAAAAGTTGGGCTGGCTTTTTCACAGCAGCCTTAGAGTGTTTGGTAAATTAGTCATACCATTTCCTTGCTGGGCCTTGCAGGGCTGGTGGCTTTGAGCCATCACATTAAAGTAACCCAATCAGGCTTATCGTAGTGGGGTAACATACAAATGATTGGAGAGGGCCATTTCATTTTTCACAAAAAAAGTAGCATAACTTTGGTTAAACGTCTTCACTATAATGGAAAAAACCTGTCATTTTGCTCAAAAAGCACTTAGAAGCAGGTTTCAAGCCTAGATCTAGTCAACTTTGGCAAAATATGAAGGCAATAAAGGTTTTGACTAAGTTTAATGTTTTTTTCAGCTGAAGTCACATATTTCTTGATTTTGGACTGCTCTCGCTGAAATAAGCATATTTTTCCAAACTTGTTTCATCTTGATCAAAAAGCTATTAGAAGCTTGTTTTGAGCCTAGATTTAGTCAACTTTGGTTGAATATGAAAGCAAAAATGTTTTTGACTAAGTTTGATGTTTTTTTCAGCTCAAATCACATACTTTGTAATTTTAGACTGCTCTCGCTGAAATAAGCATATTTTTCCAAACTTGTGTCGTCTTGATCAAAAAGCTATTAGAAGCATGTTTCAAGCCTAGATTTAGTCAACTTTGGTTAAATATGAAAGCAAAAATGTTTTTGACATAGTTTCATGTGTTTTTCAGCTGAAGTCACATATTTCTTGATTTTGGACTGCTCTCGCTGAAATAAGGATATTTTTCCAAACTTGTGTCGTCTTGATCAAAATGCAATTAGAAGCAAGTTTCAAGCCTAGATTTAGTCAACTTTGGTTAAATATGAAAGCAAAAATGTTTTTGACTAAGTTTGATGTTTTTTTCAGCTCAAATCACATACTTTGTAATTTTAGACTGCTCTCGCTGAAATAAGGATATTTTTGCAAACTTGTGTCATCTTGATCAAAAAGCAAATAGAAGCAGGTTTCGAGTTCAGATTTAGTCAACTTTGGCTTTCTATGAAGATAAAAAGGGATTTGACGAAGTTTCATGTGTTTTTCAGCGAAAATCACATACTTTGTAATTTTGGACTGCTCTCGCTGAAGTAAGCATATTTTTCCAAACTTGTGTCGTCTTGATCAAAAAGCTATTAGAAGCATGTTTCAAGGCTAGATTTAGTCAACTTTGGTTAAATATGAAAGCAAAAATGTTTTTGACATAGTTTCATGTGTTTTTCAGCTCAAATCGCATACTTTGTAATTTTGGACCGCTCTCGCTGAAATAAGGATATTTTTCCAAACTTGTGTCATCTTTATCAAAAAGCAATTAGAAGCTTGTTTCAAGCCTAGATTTAATCAACTTTGGTTAAATATGAAAGCAATAATTTTTTCCGGTTAAGTTTCATGTTTTTTTCATCTGATATCACATATTTCTTGATTTTGGACTGCTCTCACTTAGATTATCCCACTTTTGCAAATCTCTGTCATTTTGCTCAAAAAGCACTTAGAAGCAGGTTTCAAGCCTAGATTTAGTCAACTTTGGTTAAATATGAAAGCAATAATGTTTTTGACTAAGTTTCATGTGTTTTTCAGCTCAAATCACATATTTCTTGATTTTGGACTGCTCTCACTTAGATAATCCCATTTTTGCAATTCTCTGTCATTTTGCTCAAAAAGCACTTAGAAGCAGGTTTCAAGCCTAGATTTAGTCAACTCTGGCAAAATATGAAGGCAATAAAGGGTTTGACTAAGTTTGATGTTTTTTTCAGCTGAAGTCACATATTTCTTGCTTTTGGACTGCTCTCGCTGAAATAGGCATATTTTTCCAAACTTGTTTTCATCTTGATCAAAAAGCTATTAAAAGCTTGTTTCAAGCCTAGATTTAGTCAACTTTGGTTAAATATGAAAGCAAAAATGTTTTTGACTAAGTTTCATGTGTTTTTCAGCTCAAATCACATACTTTGTCATTTTAGACTGCTCTCGCTGAAATAGGCATATTTTTCCAAACTTGTGTGGAATGATCAAAAAGCTATCAGAAGCATTGTTTCAAGCCTAGATTTAGTCAACTTTGGTTAAATATGAAAGCAATAATGTTTTCGACTAAGTTTCATGTTTCTTTCAGCTGATGTCAAATATTTCTTGCTTTTGGACTGCTCTCGCTGAAATAAGGATATTTTTCCAAACTTGTGTGTTCTTTATCAAAAAGCAATTAGATGCTTGTTTCAAGCCTAGATTTAGTCAACATTGGTAAAATATGAAAGCAAAAATGTTTTTGACTAAGTTTCATTTTTTTTTCAGCTGAAGTCACATATTTCTTGATTTTGGACTGCTCTCGCTGAAATAGGCATAATTTTCCAAACTTGTTTTCATCTTGATCAAAAAGCTATTAGAAGCTTGTTTCAAGCCTAGATTTAGTCAACTTTGGTTAAATATGAAAGCAAAAATGTTTTTGACTAAGGTTCATGTGTTTTTCAGCTCAAATCACATATTTCTTGATTTTGGACTGCTCTCACTTAGATAATCCCATTTTTGCAATTCTCTGTCATTTTGTTCAAAAAGCACTTAGAAGCAGGTTTCAAGCCTAGATTTAGTCAACTCTGGCAAAATATGAAGGCAATAAAGGTTTTGACTAAGTTTCATGTTTTTTTCAGCTGAAGTCACATATTTCTTGATTTTGGACTGCTCTCGCTGAAATAGGCATATTTTTCCAAACTTGTTTTCCTCTTGATCAAAATGCAATTAGAAGCTTGTTTCAAGCCTAGATTTAGTCAACTTTGGTTAAATATGAAAGCAATAATGTTTTCGACTAAGTTTCATGTTTCTTTCAGCTGATGTCATCTCGGTTGCATTTCGTAGCCTTGTGTGGAGATGTTGTAGGCAGAGCATCTCCTTTTAGCCTTCGTTTATAACCAACATGACCTGTAAGCTCTTTTAGCAAACGTGGACGACTAAATGCTTCAAATGCATCTGGGGAGAAGTGACGAGAACACAGACGCGGGTCCTTTGGTAGATGTCTCCGTCCACAGGCGTCTTCCCACTGTTTTCTCCTCATCTTATCTCTGGGAAAGCTGTGAAGATTTACATCGCTTCCTGCATTGTCCTTCGACTGGAAAGTACAACCAAAAGCAGCACAATGCGGCATTATATCGATTTTTCTTGATTTTGGACTGCTCTCACTTAGATAATCCTACTTTTGCAATTCTCTTTCATTTTGCTCAAAAAGCACTTAGAAGCAGGTTTCAAGCCTAGATTTAGTCAACTCTGGCAAAATATGAAGGCAATAAAGATTTCGACTAAGTTTGATGTTTTTTTCAGCTGAAGTCACATATTTCTTGCTTTTGGACTGCTCTCGCTGAAATAAGGATATTTTTCCAAACTTGTGTGATCTTTATCAAAAAGCAATTAGATGCTTGTTTCAAGCCTAGATTTAGTCAACGTTGGTAAAATATGAAAGCAAAAATGTTTTTGACTAAGTTTCATTTTTTTTTCAGCTGAAGTCACATATTTCTTGATTTTGCACTGCTCTCGCTGAAATAAGCATATTTTTCCAGACTTGTTTTCATCTTGATCAAAAAGCTATTAGAAGCTTGTTTCAAGCCTAGATTTAGTCAACTTTGGTCA
>VRLP01007508.1:0-21423 GCA_009660295.1 Lophius piscatorius | reverse complement strand
TGTAATTAGTAAAAAGTTCTGGATCGAGAGTAGGTTTTTTGAGGAGTGGTCTGATTATGGCGGCTTTTAGGGCAGATGGAACAAAGCCGGTCTGGAGGGATTGATTTATTACAGCGGTGATCAGGGGACTGATGGAAGAGATGTTAGTTTTCACTAGGGCTGTAGGAAAGGGGTCGAGGGCACAGGTGGAGGGCTTCATTGTCCTGATGATAACCTCAACCTCCTGCTGTGAGATTTCTGGGAAGCACTTTAGAGGCTGGGAGATCTCCAACTGTGAGTAAATGAATGCTAAGCATTCCTCGTTGTGTCTCTGTAGAGGGTTTTTCACCTAAAACATGCAAATCTTCGGAGGTCTCGCTAAGAGGCTATATATATCAGAAACATAAGCCGGACAATTTGCAGCTGTGCTTTAATAGTCACTCTACATCCAAAGTAACAAGCATGTTTGGCCTAATCAATCTGGCTACATTATACTGGAGTTAAGAAATACTCTTAGAAATCAAATCACAAAGATCTGAAGAGGAGAAAATTGCAAAAAATTAGATTTTCTGGAGAAATTAACACATTTTATTGCTTCTTTAATTATGAGAATCACTGCTGTTTTCATGAAATTCTACACTGCAGCAAGAAGGGATCTTAATAATTATTAATTTAGAATATGTTTACCAAAAAGGATTAATCTAAAGGAAATACACAAATTCACGGATGCAAGCTGCAAAACGCAACCACTGGAGTCCACTAGGGATGTCATGATGAATCGATTTGCGTTTAACCACGATTACTAATGAAAACGGTGTTATAATCGTACAAATTCTATAAACTATGGTTTAATGCAGGGAAATGAGAGTGGGAACTTAAACTCCAGATTTCTATCCACCAAAGAAACATATCAAGTCGTCAGTGTCCGACCATTTTTGATATCTACTGAATGACCACCTGGGTTGTTGCTGTAGATGATGAATATCCAATCTGCTGAGCCTGCTGTCGAAAATCTGCTGCTATTGGCTCCAATACGTCTACTATGTCCCAACTTCTTCGTGATAATAATCCATCCCTATTTTCCCACGTCAAGGTAAAAAAACTTAACTTGCTAGTTTTCCTCCGCCATTTACTTTCCTAATAAAAAGACTAATTAAAAAGATTTTTGGCGAGTTTTTACATTGAGATGTGTCGCGAATGCATCAATCATCTGCCTGTTCATCGGACCAAATGATAATGCTTATAATAAAGCCTCCGCCCAACGAGAGTCTCATGAAGGACTTGGGAAGAAAAGCAGTCACGTCGCAATGCCTGCACAGGTAATAAAGGTATTTTATTAATATTCCTGATACACCGACACTCTACAGCAGGGGTTTCAAACTCAATCGCAGAGGGGGCCAAAGTTAAGGACGGAGTCAACATCAAGGACAGATTAGGACTCGAAGTTCCCTTTTTTAATCTGAGGTATTATTACAATTTTATTCTCAGTTTAATGAATTCTGAACATAGTAAGGGAATAGAAAACAATCAAGTCACAGATTAAATTCAAAATATATCAGCATAACTAGTTTTTGTGTCTCCCTCTCTAATCAGCATAGTTTCACAGAATAATTTCAAATAAAAAATGTTTATTCACAGGCGTCAGTAACAGCCAGAAAAATATATTTTACAAGTTAATAATTACTTCTAAAATCAATATGTTTTTAAACATTAGCAACTTTCAATGTCCCTTGGTAACATTAATTAACATTAACATTAAATGTGAGCAACTTCATGTGTTTTCTTGTTTTTAACGTAACAACAATGACACATGTTGAACGGCTGGGGGACGTGACCGCACCCCGCCAGTTAATGAAAACGTGTTCTATTTAAAAGTATGCGCGTGTGACTTACTAAGACGTTTGTTATTTATCGTTTTTAAAAAAAAAGATTTATCAACTATATCTCCTCCTGTTCTCCGTGGCATTTCCTCTAGAATTAGCCTGATTTTTATCAGAGTGACTGGATGAACGCTGATATGCAATAGAAGCATATAAGTTGTAATTCTTTCTCTTGTTTTGTTTCCACTGCGTTTCAGTATCTGTCTACGTCCATCTTCAACTATTCTCACTCGTCTACATGAGTTGGGTAGTCAGCTAAATTCAATATACATTCTGCAACATTAAATGAATTGCCATGTTGAAGAGAAATAGTTGCTCATGAAATTCCAGCAGTAGAAAACAAGAGTGATTGATTGTTATATAACTAACATACATGTAAATAAGTCTGAAAGATGTAGAACTGTTCATACATTGTGAATATTAAAGATGTGAGATACATTTTCTATTTTCATCGGCATTCCAGGAGGAAGGAAACCTTCAAATCCGGCCCCATGGGCCACTTCGGGGTTATTTTTAGTAAATGGCAACACACAGCAGTGACTGAGAGTTTAACCTGGGATTAAGGCCTGGAAACGTCCATTGTGGCCTGGAAGACCCCGGGTTAACTGAGGCCTTGTTAAGAGGAATTGAGTAACTGCTGGGAACACTTGATTCACTTATTTTTGTTCATAGATGTAGGAGGATTAAATTCTCAGAGATCATGATTGACTTTGATTTCTCCACTCTCCCTTGTTTAACCAATACAGGAGATTATTCTCTCAAACTAGATGGGAATTACAGATTCTCTTACTTAATCTAGAATTCTGCTTTCTGCACTGCTACTGCGCAAAGGTCTTCCACCCATTTGAGCAAAATTGCTAAATGGGTGCGCAAAGGTCTTCCACCCATTTGAGCAAAATTGCTCAAATGGGTGGAAGACCTTTGCGCAGTAGCAGTGCACAACCGATCCCCTCAGGCACATACCTGGAGGGGTACTTTGGAGTAGTGTAAGTTTGTTATTTTGAGAAGTAGCAGTCATGAACAGTTCCTAAAATAATTTGAAAGTCCTATGAGCCGAATGTTATTCCATTTTAACAACCTTAAACTGTAAATGACAAATACAGTACAATCATATTCTCTGTGAGCAGATGGGTTGGATTTTAAGAGACAAAAATCAACAAATGTCCATGTTTACGATGTAGCAGCAATACAGCCGAAAACACTAGAAAGAGTTTAAAAAAAAGCTTAAACAGAGAACAGCCAAAAAATGTCATTCAGTTAATCAGTTAAATTGTTAAAATAGTAGCATCTAATTTGTGCTGCATGTTGACAACAAATTGGATATTCATTAATTTATTGATGGATTGTTAATGTTTGAAAATGATCAAATAATTTAAAAGAAGAACATAACTGAAAAGAGCCTGAGAATCCCTATTCCTGAGCTATGTTTCTGTAGCGAGACATCTCCACATCTGGTTCTTCACAGCAAGAGAATGATAGTCTTATCTCACCATTTGCGCTCCAGGATCAAAGAGCCAAAAGGGATTCTGTTCTCGTGTAGCAATCAATCAACAAGGGAGACTTTCTTTGTGACGGGAGGATCCCGGTGTTAGAATCTGAGGTGTAATAAAACATTGGTGCCAGACGCTTCACTTAAACCTCCCTTGCTGCTTTATGACCATACCAGACCTCATTGGAATATTAAAAAATAACACCCAGAAAAACAGTGTTAATTGGAACCTCATCAACAAAGGACCATTGCTGTGGAACGGTTCCTTGTGTCATTTTACAACTTACACAGTTAACGTCTACGTTAAAATGGCTTTCCAATGATATGAAACATTCATTCAATCATTCATTATCTACCACTTATCCTGTTCAGGGTCTCGGGGGGCTGGAGCGTATCCCAGCTAACATCGGGCGAGAGGCAGGGTAGACCCTGGACACGTCGCCAGTTCATCGCAGGGTAGACACATAGAGAGTCTTGAGTCTACACGTTGTGTAGATGAACTGTTCCTTAGATAGATGAGCAACTGTAGGCACACTAGTTGAGTAAAATGTTGTTCACACTGGCAATTTTTGTGTCACCAATTCACCTATATCATAGGTTTTTTAGAGAGTGGGAGGAAGCCGGGGTTCCCGGAGAGAACCCACGCAGACACAGGGAGAACATGCAAACTCCGCACAGAAAGGCCGACAGATGTGGATTTGAAATCAAATGATGAAACATGTTATCGTAATCTGTTCAAATAAGCAACCTGAGTTTTTTCAGCTTGTCCATCTTGGACGGACAAGCCCTGCCATTTAGCGGTCATTAATAGAAACATCACTTCGAAAATATGTTTTTTTAATTCGGTTACTGTCAAATATGTGTAAATGTACGTCTTACCTCATCCAGTTTAAATAAGATGAATGAATAATTCTTGTAACAACTATATTCTTAGATATCTTGATTACTGTTTTGCATGAACACGTTATATAGAATACATGGTATTTATGTGTGTATATATGCATATATACACATATATATATATATACATATACATACATACACATATATATATATATACACACATATATATATATACATACATATATATACATACATATATATATATACATATATATATATACATACATATATATATATACATATATATATACACATATATATATACACATATATATACACATATATATATACATATATATATACACATATATATATATACACACATATATATATATATATATATATATATATATATATATATACACACCGTCCCTTATGAGTTTAATCACTCTTTGGCCATGGTGAGAGAAAGTAATTCTACTATTCTAACCTGTTACTATCAGGCCTGTTATTCTTATCGCTACTCTTTTGTCCACCAAATTGGCATTATACAAGAGTAACCTGACTCTCTGCTCATCCCTTCATGCAAATAAGTTACTGGGACACAATTACGGGTATAAAGGACGACGCCCTGCGTCTTGGCTTTTTGTTCTGCTTTTTGTTCTGTTCTGTTCTGTTCTGTTTTGGTGTTCTTTTGTTCGTTCTAGATCCTTAGTCATATATATCTTAACCCTCTTGAGCTCTTAACCGGTGTAGCTCTCTTCAATTTTGCCTTTTTCTAAGTCGTTTGATTTTTCGTCGTTCAGTTATACTTCGTATTTTGAACTGATTGTTTATTGAGAATCATAAACCTGAGCTCAATTGAGGCATACAAACTTTTTACTTTTGTTTGAACCTGCTTTTAAGAGTAAACTTTTAATCCCTTTTCATTCTAAGACTGTCAGCCCTGCAAAAGCTAAATTTTCCTTAAGAAGTTCCGTGAGGCCTATAAAACCTTGGAAATAAGTTTTGCACGCTACACTAAAGGGCCAAGTTTCCTGTTCCCATTTTTGCATCCTGCAACAAGACTTCTGTGCCAGGTCCATCTCTTTCCCAGCCGGACGTGCGTGCGCAGCAACCACCAGTCTCCATACGGCAGCGACTATAGTCACCTGGAGAGAAGTCTACAGCTTACTTTTGGAACACTGCCCTTTTCCAGCGGGAGAACTGCTCGATTGACTGCAAAAGCCCGATCCATGGACGTGACCAGCACAAAGTAAGATCGTTCTATCACGCTCATTCGAGATCTGGGAGTGATGTATGAAATTGAAGTCCCTTTTAAATTTTATTGTCCCCATTGGAAAGAATTATGTTCCAGAGAATCCAAAACCGTCAATAATTCCTCTCTATCACCATTACCTATTTCTCAGATATGAGCCATTAGTACACACATCCACACACACATACTGTATATGCATTATCCTCTTTATTTACTTCATTATCAGTTATCCATATTAATCCTGTTTTGTTTAGCGTGTAGTTGAATAAACATATTCATATTTAAGCATAAGAGGTGTCCTGTCTTTCATTCATGAAGAGAAATGAGAGTACTTTGAAAAAGAGTTCACAACTTTCAGATGTGAGAGTTTTAAGTTTAGTCAAATTAAGAATTGACTAATTCTAAGTTTCATAATTTCCAAAATTAACTTTGGGTGATTATTTTCGAGGTAAAAACGTAGATAACCCGCTACATTTCTCTAATGGAGGTATGCATACCTCTGGGGTTCGAGTCATGCATGATTCCGAAAATAATTTTACTCATTATATTTAATAAAAGAAGCCAAATTGATTTCAAATAAAATAAATCTTATTAAGAGCAATTCTATATTAACTACCGTGAACTACAAACAATTAAAATTCCATAAACTCTGAGTGAAAAGTTTTGATATTCATTCATTCATTATCCATAACAGCTTATCCTGTTCTGACCAAAATCAACAAACATTTGTAGTGAAAACATGGCAGCACTACTGCCGAAAAACACGGAGGAACAGTTATAACAGAAAACATTACCAATAAAATTGGTTTGACAACATTTGACATGTGGCTTGTAAGCGTCCAAAGGGTCAGTATCCAGATTAGTCATTAATAAATGAGAAAATTATGTATTCTGGGTTTGTAATGCATTTTTCTTAATGGGACGGTATGCCCAAAGAAAATTCAGAATTATGATATTATTCTATTACTCATGCATTTTATTAGTCTTCATTATAAACTTTACTATCGACTGGCTATCTGGGCTATTCTGACAGCTAAGAACCATCAGCACAGTGAATCTCCACTGTTAAGCCTAGAAAATATGTCGGACCTTAACATGCAATTTACCACATGAATATCAACTGACCCACAAAGACGCAATTTTATGCATCATAATAGCACAATCTTTACACAAATCATAATGGGAACTGATGTAAGATTGAGCTCAACTGTGCTCTCCATGGTGCTGATCTCACAGCTTTCTCTTTCCCCCTCTCAAAGTAGGAGGATATAAGCTAAATCAAAACATATTTCCCATCAATGTTCTTTATGGTTTATTGTCTGTATTTTTTAAGACATGATTGCTCAATCCATAAAGAGTAAAGCGTGCTGTGCAGGTGCCTATTAGAGCATTAGCATTAGAGCTTCACGAAAAGCTTTGAATAGGCTGTGCAAAACCAGCTGGACTCAAGAAGAAAAATGTAGAACAAAAGGGGAGTCATCAGTTCTTATTCCAGTAAATGCAAATGTTTCAATGCCATACCAACTAATTAAGCCTCCAAATCAGCCACCAAACCACTGACACATTAATTGTGAAAGACCAAAAAGAGGATCAGTGGATCTCTGTTTAGAAGTTCAGACACTAAATCACAATTCAATTATGTACTTCTCATGAAAAGAATTGTATGCTTAATTAATATTTCTGAAAGCTAAACTGCTGACTTGTTTCAGCAGGTAATGAGTTTAATTGATGGATATTCAGGAAAACTGGAGAGACAAACAATAACGAATCTTATATCTAAACATCAACTTCCATTGTTCCCTTAATCAGCTCAATTGTGTGCTTCAGCTGTCTTAACCATCCATCTTCTTAAATGCAAAAGAGGGATTACTATTGTGTCCTCTGGCTTTTTAGACAATCACCATAGATTGCAGCGGTGACTATGAAGGAACACTAAAGTGAGCAGCTTCACTCTCATTACAAATGACTCAAATGTATTTCTCTGAACCTCGACTGCTGCTGACTGCTTTGAGAGAATTAAAAACTACTTTTATTTCATTATTAAAATTTGGTTACTTAATACACACTATTACTTCACTTGAACTTGGTTTCAATAATATAATTTACATCTAATATTAAGGGAAAACCTCACCAAATGCGCGATAATGCAAAATAGTAACATCACATTTAACAGAAAAGTATATATATATCACATCCCTGTATTTACACAGATTGGCCATAACATTAACCCCACTGACATATGAATTGAATATAATTGATTATAGCAGCAAGTAAACATTTTCAAGTTGATATGTTGAAAACAGGAAAAATCTGCAAGGGTAAGGGCTACATATAAAAAACCGTGCAAAGATGGACAGCGAGTATACCGGTGTGAGGGCCACGGGCACCCAAGGTACACTGATGAATTTTGGGAGCAAAGGCTAGCCAGCATTCGATCCCACAAAAGAGCTTACTGTATTGTCAAGAAATGGGCATCATCGGAGAACTTCCGCCAATGGCTCCCTTTCTGCTTCTTAAAAAGGGAAATTGGTAGACCTGATCCACTTTTGTTGTTGGATTTTGCTTTGTAATTGACAAAGTTTAATTGACAAGTTTTTTTTAGAGTTCATTATTTCTTACTTACCCAAAATCATTTTTAATTCTTTAAGAGTCGGTCTGTAAGACGCTGAGAACAGACAGTTCATTCCACCTTTAAAATGGTGCCCTTGTTCCTCTGATCGGTTTGTGAAAAAGGTTTATACTACTCCTTTGCAACCTAATGAAATGTCAATCAGTTTTGAAACTTTTATACCAATGGGATGTTTCTAATCAAAATAATGGGTTCCATGCACTCCCTTCATGGAAATGGTATTCCCTTATAGCAGTGGCCTAATTTAGTAGGATAATGTACCCTGCCATACTGCGAATATGGTTCAAGAAATATTTGAGGATCCAATCAATGAAGTCCGCAAGTTGACTTAGTTTCCAAATTCCTTAGTTCTCAATCGAACATCTGTGGGACATGCTGGACAAACAAGTCTGATCTATGGAGGCCTCACACCTCTCACTTTGCAGGACTTAAAGGCTCTGCTATAATGGTCTTGGTCCCAGATTTCACAGAACAACATCAGAGGTCTTGTTCATATCGTGATCGTTCAGAGCTGTGTTGGCAGAAAAGGTCCAGCCTGATATTAAGCAGGCAATTTTAATGTAATGGCTTATAGGCATATAGTTCAGAATCGTGGCTTCCCCAAAATGAGTGAATGAGTGAGTGTATATTTAATTAAGAATATGTATCCATTTTGTAGTATGGCTCTTTTTTTGGTGTAAATAATATAAGTAGTCATGGAGACAAAGCAGAAAAAAATAACAAAAAAGGTGCTTTAACCTGGGCTGACCTGTCGGGCTGACCCACACTGCATCAGTTTCTAGGTATCTGACATCTTCCTTCACAGCCCGTGTGCATTGCTGGGCCTCGGTCAACTCACTGGCACGTTCCTTCTGTCAGCATCTAGGGACCCTAGTAAATATCTAAAGTTGATGCCCAAAGGCTGATAATGCTGGTGGCATTACCAGGTGCTCAAGACAACCGCTGTGGACTTTGCAAGTTGTCGGAGATCAAAACCCATGAAGTAAAGTACCAGCTTTGTCATAGTTAGGGATACATTCATGGCGGACTGCATCCAACTCTTACTGCATCTCTAAGACCTTTCTGGCATTTCCACGTCTCAGACAAGTACTCCAATTTCCCAATTTGTTAAGTTTATTTTTTAGACTTCCTGTCTGCCTTCACCTTCACTGATGTCATTAATCAGGCGACATCAATTACAGGCGTTTCAGTGACTTTGTATGGCCAACTGTGGACACTACATTAAGCCTGTACGTGCTGTACAAAAATCTCTTTAGAACTTGCGTGCACACCATATTCATAAATATATTTTTCAGTGTATGCTCACACTGTGTTTTGTCCACTTTTTACTTTACTTATACTCAGAGTTTTGTAAATAAGGTCACAGGTCCTTAGAAGAGAGCTGCTACGGGGCAAGCTGAGGCTTGTTTAACATCAGTTTGGTCATCTGAGGGTGTCTGATATTCAAAACACCCGATGACCTCAGGTAACATCATGGATTCTTTGCCCTAGCCGAGCATCAATGATTGGGAATGTAAATCCCTGTGCAACCACATGTTTGATGCAGTGCAATATCACACAAAGTGATGTATAAACAACTGTCTTATCTAGCAGCTGTTTACACCTTCTCTTGAAAAGCACTTATTATGCTGTCAGCCTTCTCAATCACTGCTCTCCTCTTCCGATACTGAATAATCTCTGGGATAAAAAAGAAAAATCTACTTGTGGCTGTGCAAGTCCCAAAACCTTAACATGAATAATTCACAGCCACCTGCTGTGGATCATTGGTATGAAAAGTAATGTGAGGAGGTGTGATTTCTGTATTTATTTTAAAAACCAACTCCTGCTGCAGCCCACCCCCTGTACTTCAACACTGCACTGCTGCAGACTGACAGAGAGACAAATCTAAGTCGCCACATAATGGTATGCTAATCCAAAAACATGCAAGGTAATGTTTCCTTTTTTCCAGAACCCTACTGGCTCTTTCACTGTTATTGCATGTTCAAAGGGTGCAACTTAATCTTATCATGGCAATATGGATGAAAGCTCACATTTTAATATAGGCTAACCAGATTTAATGACAGCAAAGGAAATAATAGCACATTTATGCAACAAATTTCCAACGGTTCATTCTAGTTATCTACTTCCAATCTCACTAGGGAAACAGTGTATTTCACTTTTACAGTAGTTTTTTTGTAAGTATCTGTAAAAGTACAGCCATCAGTCGGGGTAATTAACATTAATGTCTCTATGTATGATGAGGTTAAGATAAACTAAAAAAAAAACTAGTAAACAATGCCAACGTCTACAAAACAATAAATTGAGCTTTATTTTTGTCAGACTACCGGCCTAAAAGGGTTGTACAAGGCCTCCATTACCAAACGACCGCTCTTTCTGTTTGTATTCCAGGCAAGGGAGTCGCTCCGCATGACGATTTATTGATGCAAAATCCCCCTCCAACCAGGAAACACCACTTATTACTGCCATTGGAGAGTGAAGGGGAGGGTCTTGGTCGGATGAGAGAGTTTGTCTGTGTGTGTGTTCTGGGTCAGGTTCCAAGGCCATAAACCCAGTTCCAAAATGCCAAGTAGCATGTCCACATGCAAGCCTTTGCCACCCAAGTTCAAATGAGACAAAGGGCCCTTCAGTGCTCAAAAATGGGAAATGATCTGTCATGTAGGGAAAAAGGTTTGGCAATAGTGCACAAATAGGTGGATGACAAGGGGAAAATAAAATTGCTAAGCAGCAGCAAAATTGAGGATTGAAAGACTCACTCTTAATTTCAATGGAGAAAACAACTATCAAACACATAGCGTTGATGTTAGAGCTCTGTATGGATTGTTTAAATTAATTATAAATAACAACATGACTATCCGTAAAAGAAAAGATATTATCACTAATCAATCAGTCGACATAGGTGAAAGGCTCACTAGCATTCTTGGCCATGGAAAAGTAAGAATGCTGGAAGCAGATCAAATCCTCAATCTTGGACATTGGACTGAAAACTGTGTTTTCCATAGAATCTCTACAAGCATTCTGGATCAAAGTCAATGGTAAATATCTTGGGATTGTCAAAAAAACACTAAATGGTGTTTCCACGTTCCAAAAATGACATATTTCAGCAAAATAGGTTTAGACTGTCAGTTCATATGGTCCAGCAAAATACAATAAATTATTGTGTCTTGCTGTGTTGCCCTAACCCCATTTCTTATCCATTAGAGTACTGGCAATATTAAACCCCTCTGAAGTTCAAAAAAGGGGTCCAACACTTCTATGATCAATTTGACAGGGTCATAAAAGACATGTGAGAATTGAGGGTAAACACATAAATAATCATAATAAGTGAATTATCTGAATGAGAGGAAAAGGAACTGTGTCTGTATGTTTAAGGAGAAAATGACAGCTGTCTGAATGGCCTCAAAACTGGTACAAACCAATTTGGTTGGAAAAGCATGCAACAGGATGCCAGTAGACCACATTAAGCCACACAAAACATATTAAGCCAGTATAATGGGTAAAGGAGGCCATAAGTGGCCTTTTGCCCACTTAGGTATGCAGTTGATTGAGAGGAAAAGCCAGATGTGCACCAGGTCCAACACATGACAAATACACTATGAAATACGATGCCCTCCAAAATAATTGTGCAACCTATATATAATATCTGTTCTGACGCTTAATTTATTTGTGGAATACCAGTTTTTGTAGAACTAAATAACTCTCACATCAGTGAGCAAGGCATGAGATTTTAGCCAAAAATTAATGATTTAATTGCGTTTTTCTATTCATTATATCCCCCCCATTATTGCAGAATAGGTCTAATTACAATTTAATAGTACAAATTCACCTTATTCAGAAGAGTCTCGATTGATAACTATGATACCATTGTGTAATAATTATGACAGAACAATATTAGAAACCTGACCCAAGACTTTTTGCGCTTGCAATGTTCCTGTCCAGTGCATCCATGTCATAGTGAGAGATAGACAATTGGTCTCACAGTCAAATAAACAGTGCAAAATCAACTTGTATCTGCACATTAAAATATCCAGCAAATGTGTAAATGGGAAACATTGGCCTCTCTTTCACATTGATGTGTAAAACTTTTTAAATAAAACAGCATGAGCGGAGATAGAGGATTTGACAACCATAAGGTTAATGTAGATGTCCTGGGGCTTCATTTGTAAATGCTGCATACACACAAAGAAAGTGTATCCCACTTTCTACGCAATCAGGTATTAAGAAAAAGGCAAACTTGACGGGAGAATGTGTAGTCCCCTACGCAAACTCTGACCCATGCATATGCACTTTAACTGGAGAAAAGGGAAACAACGACTGATGAAATGAAGAAATGAGAAGCATGGTGACATTAATGTCAGTGGTGTAAAATAAGTCTAAATAAAACCACTCAAAGACAGCATAACAATAAATATTGAAACAGGTGTTTGATGGATCCTTCCTGGAGAATAAATAGGCCTACAGCGCTCAACATGCAGCAGGATTGATTTTAACAAGGAAACACCAGAATGGGCGGGTTCTCCATTGGTGCCCCATTCTCTTCACAGATGAAAACAGGTTCCCACTGAGCACATGTTAAAGACATGAAAGAGTCTGTGGTGAACGGCATGCTGCCTCAATACAATCCAGCAGGACTGTGTACAGTGTTGGGTCAGTGATGGTCCGGGGAGGCATATACTTGGAGGGTTACACAGACCTCTATCGGCTTGCTAACAGTACCCTGACTGTTATTTGATACCCGGATAAAATCCTCAGCCACATCTAACCATAAGCAGCTTCACTACATCAAATCTACCCTATGTTTTTCTGTACTGATCCTCATCCAGTTTTATAAATTAGGCCCCTGGTTTTACTAGCCATGAGCACTACATTTGTGGCCCAAAACCGGAATATCTTTTTTCCACAGAAGACCAATTTTTTTTAACATCTTACCTGTTAGACTGTGAAAGCTCATTGTTATGGTTGTTGTTGCTAGGCAGGATTCCCCGACATGAGCTCTGAGGATGCCTTCTATGGTGACTGATGTGACCACTGTGTGTTACACAGCCAAGTCAGTATTGGAGATGTTGTCGCTCAGCCAAGGAGGGACAGAGAGAAGCTGTTTCTCAGGACTTCATCACATCAAGTCACAGGTAGAGTAGTGTCAGGACTCCCTCACGCAGTCAAGCTGTGAGAGGGAGAGAGGTTTTCATATGCAAGGGAAATTCGAGATGGAAGCCTAACACAAAATTTCACTCCTACATTTAAAATAAACAAACATGGTTCTAAATCAGGGTTCATCATGGTCTGGTGTCTTCTATTTTTGTCTCTGACAATGCTGATATTCAGCAAAAAAAAAACCTGTTTACCTGAGGCCATGTGGGGGTCTTCAAAGAAAACGATGAGCCCTGTGATTCATGCTCAGATGTTCTTTACTATAAGCCAAAATGCATAAATCCCTTCTCCATATAATTATTTTTCGATGATCTTCAGAGAGTAAAGCACGTTTAAGCAAGTAAGTCATTTCATACAACTAATAGCAATTAACAATTTACTGTCTTCCTCTCTCTCTTTTTCCAGCCCTACAGTGTCGGTTTAACCACAGCGTAACAATATAAATAAACATTATGAATAAGAAAAAGAGACATTTATTGACAATATTTATTGACACTTATACTTAAATTTGTCTGGAAGCCTCTATTATGTGGATCACATTGGAAAAAACAGTCTCTTGAGACAGCCCCAAGAGTAGTAGCAGATAGTCAAATGGAGATCCCTCAACTTTGCCTCTAGAACCAGACGGTAGGACGAGAACGAGCGAGTGGATGATCCCCTGGCTTTGGCCAGGTTGTCAAAGTTCAACTAATTAAAAAAAGTGTTGGTTCCATTAGTTTCTTGGTTTGTCGTATTAGCCCATTCCAATTTACTGCAAAGTAGTCAAATTTTGCTTTTTATGTTCTATTTTTATGCTCTATCTATATTCAAAAAATAAATATGCCTATTTGCTTCCATGAGTCCTTCCTATGGCACATCCACAAGAGGACATAGAAGAGTCAAGGTATCTTAATGTAAACGGATTGTTGAGGGGAGGTGTCAAACCTCTCTGCCCCTAAGTGTTGTCTATAGAGGTGCGGTGCTGTTCCCTAGACCTAACTGCCTTCTTTCAACAAATGGGTCATTTCTCACATGAAAATTCAGTTTGAAACCTTTAAATCTATACTATGTCAGCAATCATGACACAATTCAGTTCTCCCACTTAGTCTTTATTACACTAAAAAGTAAAAATGCAGGTCAAGGGAAGGTAAGGCTGCACCTTCTCTAACAACATCGACGTGCACTTTTTGGAAGTTGTCAGCTGTACGCTGTGCTTCTACAGTTTTCAATCATCTTTCCACATGATTCCACTTATTGTACAATGTGAACCGCTCCTCTAGGATTGTATTAGTAATTAATATTTGGACACACTACAGGTATATATATTGCTAAGTGGTGAATACCTGCATCCCTTCGTGCGTCTCATATCCTGACATTTGACATTCAAGATTTATTGTTCTCATCCAGTTAAGTTTGAACCTGGAAGTGTTTTCTGGCGCTTGAGAGGAAAACAGCTCTCAGGAGCCTTTAATGGATTTCATTTCCAAAGCTCTCTGAGCACTGTCGAGAGCAATCACAATGGCATAAAAATTACATGTGGTCGGCCAGCGAGCAGTAAACAACAATTAAGAGACCCCTTGCATAGCTCATGAAATGAATCAGTGAAAATGCACTTGTGCCATAAAGACTTCAGCCTCTCAGCTCCAATTGACTATGAATTATTCAGCTGGTGAATGGGATTAGAGGTAAAGTAAGCATGTTCATTGGCATGTTTTCTTTGTTGTTGTGGTATAGAATGTTCCTCAAATGAATGATATTAGCATAGAATTGATAAGGGGGAAAAGTCCTAAACAAAAAGGAAAGCAACCAAAGAAAAGCTCCCTGCTAAGATGACAGGGAGACAATATAGGGACATGTTTAGACTGCTGGTGGTTAAATTGAGGGTATGACTGTGTCAAAGTGAGATGGCATGTTGTTTTAGGTAGGTGAGAAGGAGGAGAAAGAAGGAGGGTGTGAGTAGGTGGCTTTAAATGGCCAGCCTAATTCCCAATAGATTATGAAAAGACACCTAATCAGAAAAAAAATACTGCTTGTAAACATCCCTTGCCAAAAAAGAAAGCCCTTTCGGAATGATTTCAATCCCTTGCAAAGGGGTAGTCTAAGTCCTTCGGAAAGGCAACTGCTGCATGTAAATGCTGTCTAAGAATAATCCTTGGTGAGAGCGTGCACGATGCTGGCATTTAATGATCTAGACCAGTGGTTCTCAAACTATGGTATGCGTACCACTAGCGGTACGCAGGCTTCCTCTAGTGGTACGAAGAGGAATCTCTGAAATTGCCTACTTTTACTAAATGAAATAACATTAGTTTAAACATGTATGTTGCAAGAGTGCATGGCCCCTTTAAGAGAGTGTGTGTGTGTGTGTGTGTATGAGGGGGTGGACGAGAAAGAGAGAGCAGTGCTGTAGCATGAGTGAGAGTGGTAGGAAAAAGACAGCGTTAGCAAAGTGTTTGGAGGAACTAAGTGATTTTGTATTTGTACAGCAGGGCAGTGGTCTGAAATAAAGGTTGCAGCTTCCAAAAGCACGAAAATGTTGTTATCATTATTATTATTGTATAGTATTTCCCCATAAGCTATCGCTATATGTTACATTAATATTAACCTTATTATCAACCTGGGATCCTGCTGCTGCCGCGGCCCGACCATGGAGCGGTTGGAGAAAGTGGATTATAGCTGATATCTTTGCTGCTTTTCCCCCCGTCTGTATCTCTCCGCACCCGTGTTTCTCTCTTTCTCTCTCTCACTCTCTTTTTTTTTCAAACTCAACCGCTCATGGCGGTGGGCCGTCCACCCTGAGTCTTGGATCTGCTCGAGGTTTCTGGCCGTTAAAGGGCAGTTTTTTCTGGCCACTGTTGCCAAGTGCTTGCTCAAGAAGGAATTTGTTGGGTCCTGTAGATAATTATATAAAGAGTCTGGTCTAGACCTGCTCTTTCTGGAAGGCACCTTGAGGCAACTGTTTTTGTTTATTGGCGCTATATAAATAAAGATTGATTGACTGATTGATTGAATAGTAAAGGGGTTAGTCCCGAAGGAAAGGCTTCAGCCCTGGAGTAAATAAACAAATATATCCTCTGTTCCCCGACCACTTTCTGGAACCCGAACAGGAAAGGGCTAACAAGTATAATACTATCAACATTCTATGACAAATGAAATGAAAATACTGTAACCATTAGATAAATTAAATGGGCTTTAAAATAAGTTTAGCCTTTCCTGTAGTTTTTTTGTTCGGACGTCTATCAGCCTGCTACGTAGTCGGGTTGTGGCGCTCGCCAAGTCGTTACAAGCAAACTGTGAGGACAAGAAAACAGTAAGCAGAGGAAGCTTAAATAAGGAGTGATTTAATAATAATGCAAATCGGGACTTCAAACGGGAACTTTTAGGAAGAGAAGTGTGGATCAGGAGGAGAATATTATGAGCAGCGTTGTAGAAACTGCATTGGAAGACAGTGAACACAGCAGCTACCCTGAATCAACAGCAGCAAACAGTAAAGAGATATGACTCAGGTTATATCACATTTGAAATGTGCATTGACAGGGACTTACAGTTGTTATTGTTAATGATCTCTCCTGCTCTATGTGCTTAATGTATATGTGTGTACTGTATGTGTGTGTACTGTATGTTTGCGTACTGTAAGTGTGTGTACTGTATGAGTGTGAGGGGCTGGCCCTTGCATTATAATAATTTGAGTGCCATTTTCTAGTGCTAGTCCTCCGCACTTGGTGTGGTTGTGGCTGACTAGTCAACAATAAATAATATTCTCATTGGGAATATATCTTCTTCCTGTTTTAACTACGTTTAGCTGAATAGGGTAAACTAATTATACAAATTTATTTTTACAAGGGTCATAATGGTGGTACTTGGAGAGTCGGCCTTATTCTGAGGTGGTAATCGGTGTAAAAAGTTTGAGAGCCACTGATCTAGACCACAGGAAAGAGTTTGTTTTCAATGCAAAACTATCAAAAAATGAAGTGGGGAAGTAATACATTTTGTCCTCTACAAATATGTCCAAGAAAACACATCAGAAGCCGTGATAGACCAATGCAGTGAATAAATTAAAAAGCGCTGGAAAACTTTAAAAACGTCAATTTGATGATCGGCAACGTATGCATAAATCCCACCACAATCAATTGGATCAGACCCACCAAGTTTTTATCGAGCATGAATGAATTACTTCATGCTCAATAAAAGCTGGCATAGTTAAGGTCGTAGGGGCAGGACCCTAATCAAAATCTGACCAAAATCACGTTTCATGCAACAATAAATGAAACGTGAGTGAAAAATAAAGAGGCATTAATGTTTGTGACCATCGGTGGATCTGGATTATCAGAATGAAAGGGCGTGATGAGGAGTTTCTACCTCTTCACATCACGTCGATTGAATGTTTAACGTAATATTTTCGGTGAGACTACCACACAACACGGCTTAACTAATAACGTATTAATTGATAAAGACGTAACGTTTTAACGTTACGTCTTTATCAGAATAACCACTTTAACTTTAGTCAGAATAACCACTCAGAGGTAAGGCAACGCCTTTTCCTCTCTCCATCCCTCCCCTCGTGTCTCAAGTATAGAATTAAATCGGAGTTCATATCAGCTGTTTCTTCATTAAAAGGATAACAATCACAGCAAAAACAGGAACTTATCACACGGTAGACGCCCACCCTTTGATAATATAATTTGTTGGTTACTTTAAGCGCTTATCACACAGCTATTGACAGCTCTTCAATTGATGTCGTGGCGCATGTAAACGCCATTTCCGATTAGATCACTGCCCATGTAAACAGCCACAACAGGAAAATCCTTTCGGAATGATTTCATTTGCTTTGATGTTTTAATTAATAATAACTATCAATTATTATCATATGTCCATATGTGTGTGAGCTACCCTGGTTAATCTTTTAATGGATACTGTATTGTCACATACAGTCATGTGGGGCTTTGAATTATAATTGTGTGCATCAAATGCGATTGCATAGCACAAAAGCACTTGGACAAGCCCTTTCTGATATTATAAATGTGTTAATGGCCAATAAAAAACCCCTGTGTTGTTACCTTAGCAACAGAAGGCTAACTACTCCTGGTCAAATAAAAAGCAGGTGGTAACATTTTTCCATGCTGTGTGTTTGAATTTCCCGTGAATGGCAAAAGTCCACTCTACCTCCGTTTCCTTTTCTCGCATTCTTTCAGCATCATTCTCACTCCATGTACCGGATTAACTTTCACATTTTTAAGTGTCCATTTCAACCTTTATTAATCCAATCCGCACTCTCATCAGTATTTTCTGAAAGTTAATTCACATAATCCTACTCCTAAAACTGAATAAACACACTTTTTACGGAGGAGGGCACTGACGGTTGATGCAAAAGATAACTTGAACTTCACACTAAGCTGAACAAGAGAAACATAAAGCCAGTGTTAAAAAACTGTGAACATTAATACAAGCCACTTATTTCCTTATTTGGATACACCAACTGACTGTTCGATAAAAAAAAAAGAGCTTGCCATTTTCATTGCATAAGCTACGTTAAAATTAGAGGTGCACCGATCGTAATTTTCTTCGCCGATCAGTGATCATTATAAAGTCTGACTGGCCGATTCCGATTTTCTTTTCTTTAAAGTTTGAAAATCCAAATGACTATTGTATTTTATGTGCTCTTGTTTTGAAGGATTACAGTGGAAGTGAAAAGGCCAGTCCGTCTTGTGTAACGTGCATGTACTATAACATGCAGTGCACCCGCTAGCTTTAGCGGCTTTGTTAACGTTAGCTTAACTTGCCATGTTCCTTGGGTTGATAAAATTTGAAGTATGTGATTCAGTTTGATGTTCCGAACACTTTCGGCTTTGGAGAGATGCTTGTCTTTACTGGTGTTACAAATTGCAAGCGTTGTGTTTTTTTGTGTTTCTTTGTGGACAATCAAAAAGGACACAAAAAGCAACAATATCCAATAAACAGAGGAGAAATTCAAAAGTGACGCATCGTGATCCTATGACCAGATGGATAAGTGACAACTAGGGACTTTAATGGTTAATTGTTATTTAAAAATGACCAAGAAATATGTTAACTTATTATTAATGTCCCAAACTTAAGTCAACTCATAGATTAGCTTTTATACCACAATCTGATTTATTTCAGGTTATCATTCAGAAAAGTTCCTGGAGCGAACAAAGGAGAAGCCGTCAGCGGGAAACAGTTAGGGAAGATGAAAATGGTTAAAAAAAAAAAAAAAAAAAAAAAGATCTGCCATAAGAATAAAACCATCTCCCCGATTTTATGAAGGTACCAAAACAAATCTGTGATGTCACTGTGTGTTCTGACACCTTTCAATCAACTTTTATGCTTAAGAAGATCTTCTGTTGGATCTGACAATATAGGCTAGCCTCGTTTCCCCACACACGTCAATGATATATGAATATATGTTTTCCACACATATTGATGAGCAGATAATTGCAAATACGATTAATGACATCCCTGGTCATAAGGATGCAACGTCAGTCAGAGTAAAACCACTCTGCGGTACTGATAAGGCTGTCTTATTAGTGCCTTTTCCCGCTCTCCCTTCCTAGTGGCTCTAGAATAGGAGTAAGTCTGCATTATTATCGAACTGTTTCTTCATTAAAAACAACATAGTAACAGCAAAACCTGCAGAACAGCACTTGTGATAAAACATGTCATATATTGTTTGCTTTTGAGCTTGATATACAGCTGTTGACAGCTGTTCCAATTGAATGTTTTGGCGCATGTAAACACAATTTTTCGATGAGGAGACCGCTAATGTAAATAGAAATATTCTTGTGGAAAGGAAACCCATCCAACACTCGCTGACTGAGTTCTAGAGAGCTTTGACGGGTTCGAAGTCAGGACGTAGTCCCGGCAAAGGACAATGGAGCTAAAATGGGATTATTATTGGAGTTATGATGCACAATGGGGTATAAGGGGTGGAATCTGGGACAATGAATAGTAGCCATGAACTCATTAGATGACCAGAAGGATCAAAACACAAGGATTCATCAAGCCTCAAATCACATCAGTTGAGGCTGAGAGGTTCTGTTTAGCTGCCCATTAAAGGCTCTGTGTCCATTTCCCTGCTTTCAATCCACTCTTGTCTCATTGTTTACTACTGTTTCTCTGGCCCCTTGGCAAATTTCCAACTTTGTTTGTTTAATAAATTGCACAATTGTAATTCTAATCAGAATAGGCAACGTGACTGTGATTCACTAAACTGACCTAGGTGTTTTGCCCTTAGGTGACAAGAAATTATATATTCAATATAAATATCACCATATTAGATATGGATAACTGGCAGAGAAAATTGTTGGATAATGGGCTGTGGTAAAGATGACAATTTCCGAATTTTCTTCAAAATATATAAGTTTCTTCTCAAACATGACATGCAATAACAAACTATTTGCCCACACCCAGCATTAAGGAAGGACAAAGCAGATTCCTGTCACCCTATTTGTCCCCTAGCACAACATGAGCAATAATGGATTGAATGGACCCCATTAATATCTACTAGCGTCACAACAACTACAAAATGTCCTCAAACAAGCAAGCTTAACCAGTTCCAGCTAATGCAAAATTATTGGAGAAAGTTGGAAAGTAATGCCTGGGCCCTGATAAAGCACAATGGAACTGATCTAAATTAAGTTATTAATGGGGTTATAATAGGCAAACTTAGAGGCAAGAAAAGAACAAGAATTTTGTGCACTTGGACTTTGGTCTGGTACTTTGATAGATTGGATTCAATATAAAAAAGGATTGGTTTGATTTAGTGCTGCAATGAACAATCACGGTAAACGACAAAAGTCAATTTGGAAATTTCTTGATTAATAATAATAATAATAATAATAATAATAATACATTTAATTTATAATGCACTTTACATTTGGATCAAATCTCAAATTGCTACAAAGCAAAAGCAGATAAAAGCATCAATAAAAAATAAAATAATAACTATATAAAACCCTTACCAAAAAGCAGCAATGTTAATTAAGGTTATAGGTTCTGCTAAAAAGGAAAGTTTTAAGTCCTTTTTTAAATGTGTCAGTCGTCTGTGGAACCCTGAGATGGTCAGGGAGGGCATTCCACAGACGAGGGGCAGCAGAACAGAAGGCCCGATCACCCATGGTGCTGAGCTTAGTCCGGGGAAGGAGGAGGCAGTATGATAAGGTAGAACGGAGGGATCGTGTTGAGGTCAGTGGGGTGAGTAGTTCTT
>VRLP01007507.1:0-21435 GCA_009660295.1 Lophius piscatorius | reverse complement strand
AAAAAATAAAATATCTTAAAGGTGAAGACATAGCAAATTCCCTTAATCCTATAAAAGATGATCTATTTAATAAAATAAAAACTGTTCTTCTAGCACTGATACCAGAATTAAAAGATGCTGTAACACAAGAAATAAATAATGAGATAAATGATTTAACTACGTATATAACAGACGCTGATTCTTTATTTATAGATGACCTAAAGCAAATAATCACTGATATTCTTCCACAGGCAACATTATTTATCAATGAATATATAAATTATGCTACAACCGATATAATAAGATTATTAGAAGGAAAACGAGATATAATTGTAAAAGAAATATTATCAGCGATTGACTCTTTCTTAATAGATTTAGAGAATATTGTAATTAATAGTAAATCTGCAGAAATAGAAACTCTTACACAGTTGGCAGCAGAAAGAAATAAGGTTATTTTAAATATGCTGTTAAAACAAGATTCTTAAGTATCTTAATTAAATAATTATATGTTATCGATAATACTTCAGAATTTCATGTATAATTGTTTTTGTTTATTTAATTCTTTTTTTAATACTTTTAGATAATCTATCCTATTAGTTTCAAAATATTGACCATTAGAATTTCCGATATATAATACATCTTTATCAATAGATTCTAGATATTCTATTGATAATTCTAAATTTTTAACTTCTTTTGATACAAATAATTTATTATTCATAAGGGCACAAGCTTATACTAAAAAATCTATAATTCTATTATAAATTATTTTTATATTTAGATAGTAAACATTACATACAATTATAATATAATTAGTTATACATTATATCATTTTAATTATAATAGACATCCTTCCACACATAACTAAGAATATCTTTATCTGAAACGAATCATCTCAATTAATTATATTAAATTAAATATATCTAATAAACATACATTTTTTTATAAAAATTATTTTATTCATATAATTTCAATTCTCTTATAATTCTTTTATTATTTTATCAATGATACTTTTATTTATCGAAATTTCCTAGCCAACTATGGCTTACCATGTTCTATGACCTTGGTTCTTAAAGCTTTTTTAAACCTGTATTATCTAAGTTCGTTACAGATATGTATTAATCTCACGTTACCTTATGCACTATGGTGTTAGGACTTTTTGTATGATGTAATTATCATTCTATCCTCATTAATAAGATTCCTACCTTTTTCTTGGCATAATATTGGTCAAATCACAAATCAATACGGGGTTGCAATTATACCAGCTAAACATTACTTTAATCTAGCGATGGGACGTTATATAAAACACTGCTAATGTTACACTATCAAATCTTTACTCACACAACAACCTTTTTTTATTATATTTTTTTGAAAATTCTTCTAGGTGAGGGATTCGAACTGACCAGACTTAAAATTTTGTTACCATCTCACGACCACTGAACCAAACAGGCTTATCTTATAATTCCTTTATTATTTTTCTTATTCGTTTAAAATATCTAATAATTTGCTTTTTGTATGAGAAAAGAATAAAATATTATGAGACCATTTTTTAATATTAGGTTAGGTTATATAAAATTAATATATACATCGTTATTAAATAAGCTCATAAATCCACTAAAATTTTAAAAAATACAATATCTTTATATAAAATATTATACATTTATATGTTTAAATGTTGTACTATATGTATATATTATATTGTATTATATATTTATATCTTAAATGTTATATTATTTTTAATATACATCATATTAACAATAACCTATAAAAGGTATATTTTAAAAGGTCTTTTTCTAAAAATTTTACATTATTTTATTGTTATTTACCTACTTATTTCCCACAATAATTATTTTAATTAAAATATATCAGCTTTTTATATTTCATTGCTGATAAAAATCTATCACTTTATAAAAATATGATTTTTTTTAATATATCAGAAAATATATTAACGTTTTTTAAAGAATTTATAAAAAAATATTATTTTATAGCAGTTATACTAAGAATTTAATTTATATTGAATATTATTTTTATAGATATTCAATCCAAATATTTATCTTTGGAAAAATAATTTAATTTATCTTAAAAAGGAATAACAAATCTTAAAAATATTTTATTCGTATTATCATAATACATGTAGCTAATATAACATATATTGTAATAGATATATTATTTTTTATAATATATTATTAAGATATATTTTCTACAAACAGATAAATTAAAAAAATATCTATTCTTTTTGTTTTTATAAAAAACAATAAATATTATTTATCTTCAATAAGGATGATGAATGATTTCTCTTCATTGGAGTATAATAAATCAGATAATTTGGATAGTTTCACATTTGATTTAAGTAGTGAAAATATAAATATGTCTTCTTTACTTAGCTCTTCTATTGAACATAGAAAAAAAAGAAAGAATAATATATCAGAAAATATAAACAAAGAAAATATATCAGAGCAATCAACAATGCATTTCAAAAAAACAAAAATAGCATCTAAACTTATTTTAACAGAAAATAATCCTAATGTTTTAGATTTAGCAATAAAAAAATTTTGTGACGAAGATATAGAACCAAATAATGAAATTTCAGATTCCAAACCATTCAATATATCTTTTTCACAGGATCATTTTTCTATGAGTAACAAAAAAACAAAAATATTTTCACTTCCAATAAACAGAAAATATCTCATAGATTTTTGGAATGATTTTGATAATGGTGAAATTACATCATTACCAACAATAGGAAAAGGAAAATCAGATTCTACACAAAGAATTACACCAATAACACTTAATAACATATTAAAACGTAAATATGATATAAAATACGTTATAATAGATTGTAGGTTTCAGTATGAATATGAAGGAGGACATATAAAAAAAGCTATAAATATAGATAAACACCTTAATTTAGACATCCTCTTCAAAAAATACCCTCATCACATAATTATTTTCTACTGTGAATTTTCTTCTATAAGAGCACCTAGAATGGCTAAAATTTTGCGCAGCCTGGATAGAGAAAGAAATAATTATCCATCATTGACATTTCCAGAAATATATATTTTAGATGGAGGATATAAGAATTTTTTTAAAGAATATTCTATTCACTGTGATCCTATGATGTATACAAGAATGTAAACATTATTAAATTTTAACTTTAGACCTTGTATTTTTTTATTTTTTTTTATAACATCAAATAAGCTTATTTTTATTTTATGTTTTTTATAAAAGAAGGTTTATATTGATTTGTGACCCTGATAATAATATGGCAAAGAAGAGGATATGAATTTCATAATGAGGATGGGATGATAATTATATCATACACAAAATCTCAATATTTTGGATTAATGTATATTTGTAGCAAAACTAGTTAGTATAAGTTTAAATGGGACTTAGGAAACGAAGGACATAGGTCATTATAAGTTAGGAAATTTTCATAAGAAAAAAAGACAAAGAAAGATTAAATAATTTTATTTTTTAAAATATAATAAATATTTTATCATGGTAATATAAATATTTTTTTAATAATTTAATATATTATTATATCTTAATAATCATTCTACAAAATACAAAGATATTATTATATCTTAATAATTTTTATGAACATTAAATTTTTAAATTTTTTAATTGTTCTATCACTGTTGTCATTTCTTCATAATTATCTACTTTATGCAGATTTTCTTGGTTTAGTGAATCATAGTTATTAAAACCATATGGTCTACCTATCAATATAATATCATTTCTATTTCTATCTATTATATCTTTAATAACTATAGATGCTTTCCAGTCTATCATATTACAGTTATATAGATCTAATATCAATATTTCGTCGGAAAAGGAGTTTTCCCACTCCGTAAGTTCGGCTGTTTCTAAAAATGAAAGTGCTTTGGAATATGATTTAACATTCTTTTTATCCTTTAAAATCTCTATGGTATTGGTATTTTTCTTTTTTGGAAAAAGACAGCTGTAAACAAAACAACATAAAACACCCGTAAAAAGTCCAGCAACCGGTTGTTCCCATCTCCATACAACTAAAAATACAATACATAAAATACCAAATTCTATAAATGAACAATCCGTAATAACACTGATTAAAGATGGTACTATAAAATATAATCCAACGAGTGCTGGTAGTGCAGCTTTCATAGCTATTGGAACATAACCGGTGAATGATGGACCAATAAGTGGTATTAAAATGAATGTAAAACATAAAATAAATGGTGTAAGTTTCGTACCACCATTTTTTATAAATATAACAGAATATGATGCTATAGTATATGCAGGTTGTCCTATAATAGAACAGAATAAATTAGATAATGCTTGCGTCTTAAGTTCATTCGAGAAATTATAATCAATCTTTGTTCGGGAGTGTATAGTGGGGAGATTTATAGAAATATGGATAAGAGAATATAATGCTATTGAGATTATATTTAAACTGCATTTCCAAATAACTTTATAACTTATTTCACTTGGTTTAAAATACTTAAAAATTATACTTGGAAGCAAGAAAGTATTATCAGACTCTGATAACCATTTCTTCTCTCTAAGAACATCCATTGTATTTTTACCATGCATAAAATAAGCTATAAAATAAAATACAATGGTAAATGCTAAGCATGTAGCAGGAAGAGAAAAGGTTGAAGTGGAAATATATTCTGTCATTAGAAACAATAATATGGTTAATAATAATGCTGTTACAACAAATATAACAGATTTATAAACCTTATAATCTACCTCTGCATATCCTGTAAGATAAAACATCGCATATCCTATATAAATAGAACATCCCACCACTGCTGGCTCTGGAAGATTTTTAATGTAATTTTCTAAATTAAATATATTCAATAATGCTGAAAATCCAGAAAACAATAATGTCATTATTATCAAAGACATCATAAAATTAGTATATGCGGCTTCCAAAGATTTTGTATTATTTTTACATGTCAAAAATATATCTCTCGTAAAACAATAATTCTCAGCTATACCACCAGAAATTACACCTGTATTTATTTTTGTAAAAATATTAAAACATAATTGAGATATAATATTTCCATAGATAAATAAAGCTATACTGATATTTTTCAATTCTGTTTCTTCTGGATTATTACTTACTATTTTACTTCCAAATGATAAAACATCAAAAAGTGTAAGAATTGTTATAAGAAATACACTGGATATAGTACCAAGTAGATATTTACTGTTGAACTTTATCATTGATGGGTATCAATTATTTTTATCAGTTATATTTCTTAAAAAAATATTTTTTATTATAATTGATTAAATAAAGCTTTCTTAGGGTTAGGTTAGGTTACCGCGTTTACATTTTCTATAAAAATTAAAATTCATTTTAAAAGTAATAGATGTTATCATATAAAATATTTATCATTATTCATTTACAATCATTTATATTCGATATTCAGCTATTAACCCCTTTAAAAATATTCAACAACATTTTAATATTCAATAAAGTATACTTATTTCTTTATACACACCCTCAATGGATATATGCTTACTTCAAAAAAATATTATATACGAATCACTTATAGAAATTCTTATTCTCCCTGATACCAACGTATCCAAAATATTTTCCATGCTCAGTAAAAACAAAGAATCATATTTTATCGATACAAAAGGAAATCTACGAATAAAAAATAATTTATATAAAATATTTACTATTTCAGAATATTTCTCAACTATAAATATTCTTTTAGAAAATAAAAGAAATTTTATACTTTTTATAGATTCTATAACATTCGTAAGTGATATATGTACTACAAAAGAAAAAATGAAGGAAATGTATAATATTTTATGGAAGGTTATTTATAATACTAAATCTACAGTAATAGTTACAAACCATTATAATAAGAATAATAATTCATTCGTTGCAAGATTGGGATATATGTGGAGAAGAATTATCACTCAGAGAATAAAAATAAAAGAAAATGGAGAGTATCAATACATGATAACCAATTGTGAATCTTAAATAAAATATCTTAATTCTAATAATTTTTATTATTAAATTTTTTCATTGTTATTTTTTTTCTTTAAAATAATAATTCTTTTATTTTAATTGTATTTTCATTTTAATTCTTTATTTCAATTTTTTAATTCAAATATTCCTGAGATACTTTTATTTTGAAATTCCTTACCATTGTATTCCATTTTTGTATCTGGTAGAAATGTATGAGGATTTCTTTTTATAATATATTCTAATGTAGGTTCTGTTACTTTAAGATTGTTTTTGTATTGGAGATACATATCTTTTATCTTTTCAAAGCTATTATGATTAATGGAAAAGAATATTAAATCTTTTGATTTAACATTTCTATATGTATCTTTAATACTGAGTTCTTTAGATTTATTTTTAACTGCCATTATTATTTTTTTAACATTGACTTCTGGTAGAAGAACAATAGCTTGCCATGGCATTAATTTATCAAACATATCAATTTTTATTTCCGATGGATAATATTCTTTATATTCGGTGTATATTGTTCTTAGAGGCTCTGGGACTAAATCGGAGCTTAATGGTGGTAAAACTAGCATTGCTTGTTCTAAAGGATGGAGAGGTTCAGTATTTGAAAAATTTGTTTTAAAATATTTTATCCGTGCTAAATCTCTTGCAAATGGTGCATAATCATTATTGTAATAATAATCCCAATGATCTGTGTCTTTCATGTAATATCTAAATACCCAGGCCAATCCTCTGATATATGTATTACACACACTCGTTAATTCTCTATCATCTTTAACTTTTAATTTTGTTTGATAATATATAGTTTTACCACTTTCTATTTCTAATGGTAATACTTCTCCTTCTGGTGATCTAAATTTTCTTCTTGTTGCTATTAAATTTTTTCTTTTAATGTAATAAAGTTTATTCTCTGATCTTGCTAATAAACCAAAGAAATTTGAAAGAGATTGAAAATTTACATTATAATTTTCAGTAAGATATAATTTTGTATTATTAAAATTTTCTGCAAGTAATTTCATTAATTCTTCTATTGCTTCAAAACGCACATCAAAACATGGTAATGTCGGTAGAAAATCATTTCCTGCGAAAAACGAAAGAAATATAAAATCGTTAATAATCTTCGTAGGAAAGAATTTATGTTTTATAGTTACTTGAAATTCTGATATCAAACAATTTCTTAATGTATTTATATTGATATAAACACAACTATATAATTTTAATATTCCACAATACTCAGTTTTATGGCCATTTTTTTCACATAAATCACAATGATCTCTTTTTTGAAGATTAGCGAAATCTAGATCTTCTCTCATAATTCTTAGATTTCTATTATGTTGTGATAACCCTAAAAATACTAAATCTCCATCAGGACTAAAAATAATATGCTTTTGCTTTCCTTTGGATTCGTTTAATTTTCTGAGATAGGACAAAATTTTTTGTTCACCTTCACCAGGCACTCTATCGCTACTATAAATTATTTTTAAATTCTTCCATAAATCATCAGTACTAAGTTTATACATTACCATTCTACACATATTATCTTCCAACTTTGCCATAAATGGTGTTCCTGGTGTTATTGCATTTTTATCAAAAACTTCATTGATACTACTACTACTAAGATCTAAAACATCATCTATTTTTACTTCTTTTTCCACACTCTCATCATCAGACTCTTTAAAATTAAAATCAAATTTTTCTTCTTTTTCCGGAACAATTACCCTTTGCTCTTGAATAATACCTACATTTTTTGCATCATCCAAAACTTTCCCCACAGAATCTACCAAATTTTCATTTTTATGCTCTTTAAAATATTTTTTTTCGTCTTTTAATGCTTCCATAGAAGCACTAAATCTCCTAGCTCTCTGCTGATTCATTTTAGATCTAGGAGCAACACCATCCGTTGAAATATATAATAATTTTTTCGGTTTACATTTTTTTACAAGAGCCTCCAAATTTCTTTGTATATTTTGAAACATCTCTTCTTCAGTATTAGGCGTAGGCCCATCAGTAGGCGCACATGATATATGTATTATTGCATTAAAATCCACATATAAACAATCACATTCTGTAACCATAGTATCTTTTTCTAATATCTGTGGATATTTATTTGTTATCCATCTGAATAATGATGGTACACCCATTGTTAGGGAGTAAGAATTATTTCTTTTTTAAAAAGTTTAAACACAAAACTTTACAAGAAAATTCACATAAGTCTTAAAAATCACGTATAAAAATATTCTACGTATTTAAATATAACCTTAACTAATTATCTTTATTAATATTATATTTTTTTAATAAAATTTTTATTTATAAAAGTCACATAACTAGCACCTACTGTAGCATATGATTTTAATTTGTAATATTATTTATAAAAACAATAAAATATCATTACCATTTTATTTTAAATTTTAATATTTTGTTATTCATAGATATTATAATAACTTTGTATACGTATTATAATAACTTTATATACTATAGTTGTTGTATTGCTATATATATTATATTAAAATATCATACATATTATGATATATACAATTATTATAATACGTATGATATATTCCTTAATAACTATTGATCATTTCAAAACTAAATCTCAAGAACAAGATTGTTTGAATATAAAAGAAAAAATAATTTTCAATTTGATACCTAAAAGACATAAGAAACAATAGCACAATCTAAATCGTTATAGAAAATCTTTTAATGTTAAGATTAAGTTACTAGAAATATAATTTTCATTTAAAATTATAGTTAAATAAAGAAATCATTATAATTTAATATTAATTAAAGATTAATCTTTTTTAAATACATTTTATAAGATTTTATCTATTAAAAATTATTTATATTTTGTTATTTTATTATAAAACTAGCTATACTATGTCATTTTAAAAATTGCATATTATTTTCTATATTTTTAAATATTTTCGTTATAAAGATATAAATTATTATACAATATGATTACTCGATATAATATTTCAAAGATATCTTATATTATCAGTTAAAAATATTGAATATACGTATCTCAAAAATATTTTTAAATTTTTTAATAAACTAATTTTTATTTCATAACCAATTTCTAGAACAAAACAGAAAACAAAGATTAACAATTTCACAAAGCTATTAATATTTTTTCTTCTGATTAACTAATTTCTTTTAATAATTTGATTAAAATTTATATCTTTTATATATTATATTTGTGTCTAATGAATGCCATAATGACTATATTGATATTAATTTAGCATTTGGTGTATAATGTGTATTCTATTATTTTTGTAAAGATTCTTTCTGATACCCAATATTTTTTATAAAACAATGACTACTCAAATAATAAATAAATTTTTAAAGTATAGAAGCGAATATGGTTCTTATCTTATAACGGTTATTTTAAACCATGTGATATAGTATATTTAGTTGATCAATATTTATTTCTACCATAATACATATATTCTATAATTGTTATTTACATAATTTATTATTATATAAACTTTACCTCATGATGCACGTATTTTTTAATTTTGCATGAACTTTTATTTTTTTGTTTATAATATTTCCATCCCCTTTTTATGCATTGTAAAACATGTTCAAACACTGAACTCGAAGTTGATAATATGCTCGGTATATCCTACTGCTCTGCTTGTGGTACTGTTAATGATGATGGCATGGTTGTTAGTACTTTAGAATTTACAAAAAACAAAGAATTATGTGGACAACTTGTTTCTATGAAGGATAATTTTACACGTATGGGAGATAAGCTAGTTTTGGTAGGAAACCATTATGTGGAAAATAGTATTAAAACAATATGTACATCCTTGGGATTATCTGGTGAACAAGCAACTAGTGCATTCAGATGGTATAAATTATCTTTACAACATAATCTTACTAAAGGTAGAAGTATATTTTATACAATATCTGCTTGTATATACATTGTTTGTAGACAAGAAGCTACTCCGCATATGCTTATGGATTTTAGTGTCTTGTTAAAAATTGATGTATTCAAGATAGGAAAGATATTTTTAAAGATTGTTAAATTGTTGGATGTAAATGTGCCGTTGGTAGATCCTTCTCTTTACATTAATAGATTTTTTAAGAAATTGGATTTTAAAAATGAAAAAATATTAAATTTGGCATTAAAATTATTAAGCAGGATGAAGAGAGATTGGATTGTAGTTGGAAGAAGACCAAATAATATATGTGGTGCTGTATTATTAATAGCGAGTAGAGTATATGGAGAAGAAAGATCTATTAGTGAAATAGCACGTACTGTGCATGTGAGTGTTATCACAATCAATAAAAGATTAGAAGAATTAAGTAAAACAAAAACAGCGAATCTTTCTTTACATGATTTTTATAATGTATGGATAGAAGTAGAAGATGATCCACCATGTTATAAAATGCAAACAATTATAGAAGAAGGAATGATAACACCAGATGAAGAAGATAGTTGTTTAAAAGATACTTTTAAAGAAAATAAAACCAATATACCAACAAATAAATATGTTGCAGAAGAAAAAATACCAGTAGATGAAGAAAGTCTTGATGAGTTCATACTTTCAAACGAAGAGAGTAAAAACCGAGAAAAGATATGGGAAGAAATGTATGGAGATTTTTTAAAAGAAAAAGCAGAAAGAAAGAGTAAACAACCACATGTTTTTAGAAAGAAAAAATCTAAAAAGAAACATGCAACAGTACAACATGCTATAGATCATCTGTGTAAAGAAAAGAAGTTAACAAATAAAATCAACTATGCAATGTTGAAAAAAGCATTGGAATAATTATTAAATTTTTTATTTAAATATATTTTTTATAAATCAATGATAAGTGTTATATTATCATTATGTAAAGAAGTTATAACAGATAATATTTATTATATCTTTATATTATTATATTTTATTTGTAAAAGATTATGTAATTTACATAGAAAATTGTTATAAAGAAAATATAATCTACGTAGAAAATTACACGTATAAAAAATATAATCTACATAGAAAATTGTTATAAAGAAAATCACATACAAAGATATTATTATTACACGTACAAAGAAAATATTATTATTACACGTATAAAAAAATATTAATAATTTAACTTATAACATAATTTATTTTAATGTTTATGTGTAAATACCAACACCAACGCTGTTGTCGTATATCCTAAAAACAATGTAATTACCTTAGCCATACTTCTTTTATCTTGAGAATGAAATGAAGGAGGTAACATTTCCACACAAACAATAAACATAATACTACCAAATGCCATTCCATCAAATATATTTCTTATAATGGTAGATATGGTAACAAATGATGAAATACTTATTCCTAAGGGTGTTAACAAAGAATAAACAAATATTAATACTGCAGTAAAAGATTTTGTAAATTGAGAGGTATGCAACAAAAAACCAAGGGTCAGGGATTCTAAAAGCTTATGGATTATTATTCCTATTTCCAACGATGAAATACCTTTACTGGGTTTAAAAGCTAACCCTTCAAAAAATGAATGTAATGATAATGATAATATAAATATTATAGCCTCTGTTTTACTATTGGTATATAATAATGCATCTATATTACACGTTCATACCTTCTCCTCATTATATGCTCATCATGCTTATGTTTTTCCAATTGCTCAGTTTCACAATGATGATGGTGTAATACCAAATAATCCAATCCTAAAAGAAATATAAATGTTAATCCACCAATTATCAATCCAATCTGATGTTTTAGATTTGTTAATCCATTAGAAATAAAAGATGAATGATCATGAGAACCATGATGGTGAGAATGATTACCATGACATCCGTGTACTAAGTGAGGAATAAAATCATTAAGCATAATCGATAATAAAAATCCTGCAGCAGTAATAGTAACATAAGGATATACTTTTTTTATAACTTTAGCTCGTGTTATTAAAGCGGGGATATAACAGAAGATAACAGATGTGAGAAATATAGAAAATATTAATATTATTGCAACAGCATTCATAGGGGTATTTCTTTTACAAGAAATAAAATAGACGTCATTAAAAATAAGATAGTAAAATAATTAATTATTTTAAAATGACGTATAATTTATTTTTATTTTTAAATGATTGAATTTTCATTTGAAATATTAATTATCTTTTACTTATAATTTTATTATAATTATCTTTTATGTTATATATAGTTAATTAAATATTTAACCCATATCTAATATAAGATATTTATAATAATATTATGATAGTATTAAGATATTATGATAGTATTGTATTAGTATTATAGTATTATAATAGTATTGTATTAATATTATAGTTCTCCTTTTTCTCTGACAAAATATACTATTAAAATAAGATTATAAAAAATATGTTATTATAATGTTATTATCATTATTGTTATTATATTTCATAATTGTTTAGCTTTTAAAAATATAAAAATATAAATTATACATTTATTATCACATTATTATAATGATATAATAGTATATGTTAGTATTACATTACAATAACAATGATAATGATAATAACATATTTTCTATAACATTATATCATTATAACAGTAACAACAACATATACTATTATATCATTATAATAACATAATAATATATTTTTTATATATTAAACTATTTATCCCATGTCAGACTTAGAATACGATGAACTAGGAAATATTATATCTAAACCTATATCCACTGTTATTAATATATCTCCTCAATACACAATAAAACCTTTAATTAAACAATTACCAAGACCATTATTATTACCTAAAATAGATCTTTCTTATTTTCAATTATATAATACATCTAATAGGACAATAAATCTTATAATTCTTGGTGATAAAGGAGTGGGGAAGACATCTTTTTATAATTTTATAAATTCTATGCATAATAGAACATATGAGCATGGTAATCCTATTAAGAGTAAATATGAGAATATAAGAGGAACACAGAAAATATATGGATCTAGCATAATAACAGAATATAAATATAGTTTAAAAATAAATATATATGATACACCGTATAATATTTTATCTTATTATACGATATATAATAGTGATAATCGTAATAGTGATGGTAATGACATAGATTCTAATGATGATAATAACAGAGATAACAATGATAATCACGAACATATTAATATCACTGCTAACAATCATACTAATATAACTACTACTACTAACAATATAACTAAGAATAGTATAACTAAGAATAATATAATGAATATAGAAGTATTACAAAATAGAATATGTATAGATAATACAACAATAGTTTATATACATTCAGCTAATAAACCTTTGAATATAAGCAGTATAAAAATATTAAAGAAATTAAAAGATTATAAAATATTATTGATAATAAATAAAATAGATAAATATAATAAAATAAATAAAATAATAAAGAATATAAAAAAATATGTAGAATGTATTGTATATTGTGCATCCTTTAGAGATAATATTATTTATAAATATAATATAGATGAAGATAATATTTCATTTGATAAAAATATATTTTTAAAAGATATAATATCTCTTAAATACAATTCTAATAACAATTATGATAATAAATATGATTGTAATAGAAATCTTAATAAAGATATTCATAATAATAGCTATGAGTGTAATAATAAATACATTTCTAATCATGACTATGATTGTAATATAACTTATAATAATAATAATTATATTAGTAAATCTAATATAACATCTTTTATTCTTTATAAGGATCATATTCTTATGCTTGTAAATATAGATATTAATTTATATAAATATCAATATGTATGTATTGAAGATAATGAATATAAGATTGAGAATATATTGGTTATTATTGGTAATAGGTTATATGAGTGTGATATGTTACCTATGAATACTGTGGGTTATATAATATTTGATAGAGATTTGATTTTAAATAATGTATTGTATAATGGATATAAGGATAAGGAGAATGTTTATAAGGTGGAATTGGATGAAGTTTGTGATGGCAATAGGATAAGATTGTTATTTCCAGAACTTAATGTATGTGTAGGGGAGTATAATGATTTGGTAGATAATTTATATGTTGGAGAATATTCTTATGTGAGTTGTGGTGGTAATAATTTTATAGTGGGTAGAGATATATTGAATTTGGATTATTTCTTTTATTTGACTGGCTTGGAGAAGAGTAGTTTGACTGTTTTAAATAGGAGAGTGGTTTGTAGGAGGATGGAGACGGAAAGTTTGTTGGTGGAGATTTCTGAAAATAGTTCAAATATTCTTTGCATAAGAGATGTCGAAGATATAAATAGTATAGTTTATGCATTTAAGTATTTAACAAACAAATATAATTTATGTAGAGGATATTTTGAGATAAGAAGAATGGATTTTGAGAAGGATTTTGATAAAATAAAATATAGGGAGTATAAACCTGTTATGTTGTTAGAAATAATTGTGATTAAGGAATATTATAATAAAATAACAACATTTATGAAAGATAGAGCTAAATTACTTAGTGATGAAAGAGAAGAAGAATTTGTTATTTTGAAATATTCTGTAGATGCTATATCTTGTTTGGGTATTGAGATAGAATTGTATATGGTATATCAAAATATAAATATATATATAGAATTGTATAAATGGGTAGAAATATAGTTTTTTTATAGAAATATTTTTAATCCTTATGAGTAAAAGCAATATAGAATTATATTTCAAAATAAAAAAACAAAGAGAAAATATAATAGCGCCTGTAGATACTATGGGATGTCATGCAGTACCAGATAATCTGGATGAAGATACTAGAAGATTTCAACTACTTGTTAAATTACTTTTATCTGCCCAAACAAAAGATGAGATTACACACGCTACATTAGAAAAATTAAATAAAGAATTAATTATAGGAGATAAAAATAACACGAAGGATATAAATCAGTTGACAATCAAAAATATAAGAGAATGTAAAATAGAGCATTTAAATGATTTAATAAAAAAAGTAGGATTTCACAATAGGAAAGCAAAATATATTAAAGCCATAGCAGACATAGGAAGACTACCGTCTGATTATGATGGGATTATGAAATTACCTGGCGTAGGGCCTAAAATGACGTTGTTATATTTTCAATTTGCATATAATAAAGTATTGGGAATAAGTGTAGATTTACATGTGCATAGGATATCAAATAGATTGAAAATAATAAATACTAAATCTGAATTACAAAGCAGAAAAGAATTAGAGAAGGTTATACCAAAGGAAGAATGGGGTTTTTATAATAAAGTTATGGTAGGATTTGGACAGGTTATATGCAAAAGCAATCCAGAGTGTAGTAATGTATTATAAAAGATGAATGTCCAAGTAGTAAATATAAATTTTAAAATAAATATACATTTTTTTATATTTGAGAAAAATTTAATAAAAAATACCATAGATTATATTTTTATAGCATAATAATAATTTCTTATTCATATTTTTATTTAATTTGTAATAGGTTCTTATTCTCATTTAATTTCTATTATTTTTTATTCTTATGCTTATTTATTTTTTGTTATTTTTTTATCCTATGGATGATAATATAAAAACCATATTGCGCATAAAACCAACTGAAAAGCTTAACACCACACATAATAGTATAACAATAGACAACCATACATTTTATTTCGATCAAATACATTCAGATTCTACACAACTACAAATATTTGATAATGTAGCCAAAGATGTAATTTTAAGTAGTTTACAAGGATATAACTGTACATTATTTGCATACGGTCAAACTGGAAGTGGTAAAACATATACAATACAAGGAGATACACATAATAAAGGTATTATACCAAGAATATTATATTTTTTATTATGTAAGGAAAAGCAGGAGAATTTGGAAATAGAAATAACTTTTATTGAAATATATAATGAACAATTGTTAGATTTATTATCTGATAATGAAATAAGTATAAGAGAAGATATAAATAAAGGAGTAATAGTAGAAAATGGTTATAGGTACACAGCTGTAAATTATGATGATACGATGAAAGTATATTATGAAGGTGTAAATAAGAGAAAAACATCAGAAACAAAAATGAATAAAATAAGTAGTAGGTAGGAGTCATTCAGTATTTACAATTTATTTTAAAGAAAAAAATGGTACATTGAAAACATTCTCGAAGCTAAATATTGTAGATTTAGCAGGATCAGAAAGAATTAGATATAAAAATGATATAGGAAATGAGAGTATATTTGAAGAAATAAAATATGATGATAGGGTAAAGGAAACAGGAAATATAAATAAATCTTTACTGTGTTTAGGTGAGGTAATAAAAAAATTGGGTAAAGATAAAATACATATAAATTATAGAGATAGTAAATTAACGTTTTTATTGAAAGACTCTCTTGGTGGAAATAGTAAATTAGTGGTTATAGGTACTATAGAATCAAAATATAAAAATGAAAGTATAAGTACGTTAAAATTTCTTCAGAGAGTAAAATCAATACAAAATAATCCTGTTGCCAATACAGATATTACAGGGACAGAAAAAGATCTAAAACAACAAATAATAGAATTATTTTGTGAAAATAAAAAATTGAAGGTACAACTGTTGGCTAATGAAGAAAATGATAATAAAAGTCGAAATATTGATAGTAAAGAAATAGAAGAGATTTTAGAAGAAATTGAAAATATTAAAAAGTTGATTGAAGAGGTAAAAGAAGAACAACAAAAATATAAAGAAATATTATTTAATAGAGATAAATATGGTTTAAAGGTGATAGAATCTTATTATAACAAAATGAAAGAAGAACGAGAAAATGATTTAAATATCAAAAAAAGAAAATATTGTTGATAAATAAAAACTTTAAAAAAATATTTTATTTTCTAAATTTCATTATAATATCCAATCCTTCATTTTTTAAAGCTTCTAATAAATCTTTTTTTTCGCTTTTTCTCTCACTCGTATTCCAGTTTTTTTTCTTTGAAAATATATCAATTACCTTATCCGTTGTTTTATAGGCTTCAAAAACATCTAAATGTGCAAATCTCATTCTTCGTGATATTGCATCTATGGGTTTTACAGCCATTTCATTTGATATTGCATATTCGATTTCTTCCTCTGCAAATGGATGATATTGTGATAATTGTGTTTGGTTTTTATCGCTAAAGAGGTATGCTCTATCTCCGTATTGGTTATATAAATAATCAATATACTCATCACTATGATTTGTTGTAGATCTAAGATGTTGTATTACTTCATTTTTTGGTATATCACTACCTAGAAGTTTTATGTATTTTGTAATACAAGGTCTTTGAGGTGTAAGAGAAAAGGTTTCAACGGCTTTATTTATTGTTTCTTCTGCCATTCTTCTAAAAATAGTCCATTTTCCACCAGTAAGTAATAGCATATTGTTAGGTGTAACTTCTATTAAATGTCTTCTCAATAGTTTTTTAGTATTTTTTACATGAGGATCTTTTACAAGTGGTCGTATTCCAGACCAAATAGATTTTATGTCTGTCTTTGAGATTTTTGATGAAGACTTTAAAAATTTTTTTACTTCATAAAAAATATTGTCTGCATCTTCCATAGTTGGTTTTATGTTGAATACTGGTTTGCATGGGGTATCTGTGGTTCCCACAATGAGATGATTTTCCCATGGAATAAAAAATAAAACTCTGCCATCTTTAGTTTTAGGCTGAACAAAACCTTGAGTTCTAGGTCCCCATTCCTTTGCAAATACTAAATGTGCGCCCGAACTAACCTGCATCCTATTTTCACAACCTGGTTTATCCATTTGCATGATACTGTCTGTGAAAGGACCCACAGTACTTATTACACCTTTAGCTTTTATACCAATTTCCTCTCCTGTGAGTTTATCTTTACAAATTCCTCCAACAACTTTATTCTCTTCTTTTATTAAACGTATAACAGGCATATAATTTATACAATCAGCTCCATAAAAAATAGATGTTAATATAACCATAACATTCATTCTGGCATCATTAAAAATTCCATCGACATAACTAACGGCCCCTTTTAATCTTTCACCATCAATATTTGGAAAATATTCTTTTACTTTGTTTTTCGATATATATTTTGGTTTCCCAAGTGATTTATTTCCAGAAAGATAATAATAAATTTTCATTCCAAACCAAATATATGGAATCCGCAATTTATTATATACGGGTATTATAGTTTCTAAAGGTTTACATAGATAGGGTGCCATATTTATAACGGTCTGTCGTTCACTAAGTCCTTCTGCCACAAATTCCAATTCTAAAAGTGCTAAGTTGTTTACAGCTTGTTCTAAATACCGTATTCCACCATGTAAAAGATTTGTAGATTTTGAACTACTTCCCGATGCAAAATCATCTGCCTCAACCAACGCTACTTTTAAACCTCTAGTTGCTGCATCAAGTACACACCCAGCCCCTGCAGAACCACCACCGATTATCAGAAGATCGTACATCTTAGTTTTTAAACTTTTCAAAATTGTACTACGATCAGGCGGTACCCAATTAAGAGGTTTTCGCATACTTAACTCTGCTGCGATATTTCTAAGTTTTTTATTCTTATAATACAAATATCCTAAATATCCAGTAGCTACAACACCTCCACAAAATAATGCTTTTTTCATCAAAGATATGAAACAACAAAAAAATATCATATTAAAAAAAGTTTTATGAATCATAATTAATCATTTCAATTAACATCAATCAAAATTATTATTATAATATCAAAAAGGATTTTATAAAATATTATCTTGATTTCATAAAATACCAATGAAAATACGATTTTGTTATATACGTGCTTAAAAATAAAAATAAAAACGTAAATAATATTTTTTAGAATTTAAATAATAAATCATTACAATAATATCTATAATTGGTTAATAACAAACATAGAATGTATCTAAGAAAAGAAACAGATAAAAATTTGATATTTAGATTTCTACGCCTTAGAACACGAAATTTCAAGATTTAAATGATTAAAATGATCTTATTTATCTAATTTACTTTAATAACAACAATAATTTTTAGTTTCGAATATAAAAATTTTGAAATTACTGGATATATTAATTTAATAATGTAAAAATAAAACAGTATGGTTTTTTTACTTATAAATAACCTTTCTAACAATTTCGGTCTATTATAATTCAAGATCATTGCTTTTTTTACAAAGCATATTATCCTAAAAATTATATCATTACAAAAATAAACCTTTTTAACTGAAAATCTATTTACAAGAGTAAATTTTATTTATTATATATTTCTTATAAATGGAATATCAAGTTTAGAAACCTATTCATTGATATTAAGATAACACATATCAAATTTAAAATTATTAATAAAATAATTATTTGTTATGAATCAGAATGTTATACTTTCAATTAAAAATATAAAGACAAACATAACATTTATTTATAAATCATCAAAAAATGAATTTCCATCGTATTTTGGCTTTATCACTCTCTTTTCATTTTTATGTTCTATTTTTCTACAATTACCCAGATCATACTCAGAATCTGGTACATTTTTACTCACTAAGTTTTTAAATTGTTTGATAATGATACTTTTATTTTTTTTATAATTTTTTTTGTAATAAACTTTTCCATAACCATAATTCTTAATAACTTGATTGAAACTACTATCATTAATGGTTGTTATATCTTCTTCTTTATCTTCATTTTTCGAATCGTTGGAATTTTCTTTTCTATGTGCTTCTAGCTCTTTGACAAATTCATCATTACTTTTAGCTTCATTTATATTGAAATCTGTGTAATGTTTTCCGTCTATTATTATTCTATCGATGTTTTCAAGTTTGAAATTGATGTATGGATATATTGTTTTGCTTATTGCAACAAATATTTTAGATTTTCTATCTTCTGTTCCAAATGAAGATACGTTCTGTAATTGTAATATATCTTTTACATTATCAAAGCTTTTAAATGTTCCACTATATCTAACAAGAGATTTGCTTATCAACTCGATCATTCTTTGAGGCCTTTCAAAAATATTTTATTTATGAATTTGTTATAAAAAGTATCAAATCGCTTGTTGTCGGAAAATAAACAAATGATTATACAAAATTTGTAACTGTTTTATTTTAACTGTGTTAAACACACATATATTGTATATCTATATAATAATTATATATTTGCTTTTTTATTATGATTATTACTTCCTTTTTTAATTCTTAAAAATCTTTTTTAAAATCCCACTAAATTTATGAAAGAAAAACAAAATAAAAATTTTTGTACATTTTATTCGAAGATTGGTGCATGTCGACACGGTGTAAATTGTTCTAAAACACATAAAAAAAGAGAATATAGCAAATCAATCCTAATTTCCAATCTCTATTTTTATCCTCTAAACGATGAAAATTGTACGCTTAGTCCTTCAAAGATTCAATTACATTTAGATTTATTTTACGAAGATATTTTCACCGAGTGTTCATTAAAATATGGTGAAATCAAAGAGTTAATTATTTGTGCAAATGTTTCAGATCATCTATTGGGTTCGATATTCATAAGCTTTTATAATTATGAATCAGCCCAAAAAGCAATGGCTTTGAATGATAGATATTATTTTGGAAAAAGAATAATATGTGAATATACTATAAATGATTTCAGCAGTGCTATATGTCCAGATTATGAAATACAAGAATGTACAAGAGGAGGATTTTGTAATTTTATCCATAAGGCAAGCGTTACTAAGGAATTGGTGGATGAACTTTTTCAATCACAAAGTATGTATTTTAATACCTAAATAATTTAAACATACAAATATATGTATGCATTGAACATTTTACGAACATAATATTATCATCAAAAATATAATTGCATTCTTATTAAGCAATAATGCTTTAGAAGAATATTTTTTCAAATCAATTACACTACAGAAAATTTAAAATAATTATTTTACAAATAAAAGAAATATTCTGGAATATCAAAAACTAGAAATTATATCTTCTCAGCAAATAATAACTTACCGATAAAAGAATTATCTTAAATAATTAGATTTAGATTTACCATGTTTTTATAATAAATAAAATTATATTCTTATTGAACAACCATCTCACAACATTTGATTATTCAAATTATTTTGAAAATAAAATTTTATTTATGAGTTTATCTGAGTATGTTATGCAATTTAGTTCTTGAAACCGTTTATATGTATTTATTGGGTGCTACTATAAATATGTTTAATTTATCATACTTTATATTCCATAATATTAGGATTTTTTCTTATAATATACGTAACTGTTTTTCATTACTTTTATGAGATCCCGGATTTCCTTCACGACATAATATTGTTCAAATTAATAGTAAATACATAGTCTTTGCAGAACCATCCAGACATTTGTTATAATTGAATAATTAAGCTACGTATTACATTAAATGTCGCGCGCAGAGGCCACTACCCGTGCCCTGCCCGCGAAGCTCAGATTTTTCATTTACAAATTATGGCGTCAAAGGGATTCGAACTTTGACAATTTGGAATTTTCTGAGCTAGAAATATTAAATATTTATTTTTTTCAGTTTATATTATAAAAAATAATTATTTCATCCATATGTATAAAG
>VRLP01007506.1:0-21448 GCA_009660295.1 Lophius piscatorius | reverse complement strand
TGTTCGTGTTTACGCACTCTCATCAGGATCCTTGCAGCACTGTTTTGAACATACTGAAGTCTTTGAAGACTTTTATCAGGGATCCCGATGAGAAGTGCGTTACAGTAATCCAGTCGGGAGGAGACAAACGCGTGGACCAGCTTTTCAGCATCACTCAAGGTGAGTGAAGAACGGAGTTTGGAAATATTTCTGAGATGGTGAAAGGAGCTCTTGCAGATGTGTTTGATGTGGGATTCAAAAGTGAGTTGAGTATAATATGTTATGTTGGAGTGACGATGATGAATAGGATTAGAGAAGAACACATCAGAGGGACAGTCCAGATTAGACATTTTGGAGACAAAGTAAGAGAGACCAGATTGAGATGGTTTGATTTGATCCAAATGTAAAGTGGGTTATAAATTAAATGTATTATTTATTATTATTATCATCACAAGATGAAGTTGGTGAGATCATCAAAGCTGAGCACCAGTAGCTGAGATACTTATAGAAGCTGTAGGATGGCCTCATATTAGAATTGATCTTTAAAAAAAAAAAATCTTGTTTTTTTATTATTGATTCCATTCAAAGTTATAAAAATTAGTTTTTCAATGTGGTGGACACAGATTGAAAAATCATCTGTTGTGATAAACATTCATCTTTCCTTCATTCCAGTGACGTGCCCTGAGGTTCATGGCAGGTGAGGCGCTGATCATTTCAGGGTTAGATTCACAAATATATAAACCCACTAGAGTAGCTTCAATTCACCATTTAATTGCCAGCTTGCACACTGACTACTGGTTGTGTCTTAAATCTCATATTAGAATTCTCTACACAAACATAAGTATGGAACATATTTGGCCATAGTAGGACGTTAAAATTGTATCGGCTCAGATAAAGAGCACATTTGTGCTGCACCTCCGTGTCTTCTTAATTTGCCATCGCAATTCTACAATTCATACAGTGTGAGTGCGATTTTTTGAAGTTAAAAAATACTATAGTAATGAGAAAAAATGTTAGATGTGGTATTTTTATCATTATATAGCTTTTCCTTGGGTGGCTTGGATATAGAATCTCCCATTTTTACAGTTAGAGCAAAAAAAGTTTTAAAAAACGGACTACTGTAGTGAAGAAATATGCAAATTCAGCGATTTTCATTAAAAAGAAATTGATGAAATTATTGAAATCTTACAAAAATGACATTTATAGCACATATCAGTAGACAAATATTAATATTTGTTTTATTTTATAATTATTTGTTCCTTATTTTTCAAGATAAAAAGGGGAGGCTCTGCCTCACCTGACCCCACGTCCCTGCTTCATTCTCTGTCTCTTCTAAATGAAATAAATGTTACCTAAAATAAGAGTGTGTCCCCCTGGGTGGCCCTAATGAACCTAATGGCCACATATTGACGCAGGCTAAATCCGCCCCACTCTTTAGGCACTGTCTCCAGTGCCATTTTAAATAGCTCAGCTGATGTACTCGGTTTAAGCCAGCCTGTGAACGAATATGCGGTTGAAAAGCTACAAATTTTATTTGGGAAACCAGGGTAAACTGAGGATCAAAATGAAGACCAGTAACCTCTATTTTAAACACTCTGTGTCTCTTCCAAGCATGTGGAAAATAGGCAGCATTACAAAAACTTTAAAATGTGAGTGTGCAGTGACATCATGCTGCACAGCCCTGTCACATACCATCATGTCATTTAGATTGCTGGGAATAGCGATGGCTTTAAATGAACCTCCATCTCTTGTTGGCTCAACTATTATCTGTCTACATGGGTCATTAAAGGCCATCTAAATCCAATGGAAGAGGTATTCTACTCTATTCTTCTGCCCAGGGTTTCTGATACCACAGGCTTTCCCCCTCATTCCCAATTCCTAATTCCAGAGATCCAGCTCATAGCATACCGCTCTGTTCAGTAGCATTAGCTCTAATGGAATACACTACTAGGACACACACTCCTGGGCCATAAAATTAGTCCTTATGAATGTCAGTGTTCAATAAAGGCCCTTCATGCCAATGGACGTCGTCTTGATGCTCAACAAATGAGGAAATGATGTCACCTCCAGGACCCATTCCATTCCCTTTTTTCGGATCTCGCTTTCCATGTAAAGCTCATTCCAGGAGATCCAAAAGCTTTCCTAGGCCAGATGAGATATATAGTCTTCTGGGATCTCCTCCCAGTTATGTCCCTGGAAAATCTCCACAGGGATGCATCATGGGGGCATCCTGATAAGAAGCCTGAACAAACTGAACTTGCTCCTTACTCCACGCCCCTACGGTTGTTTTGGCCGGCCCCTTTTCCATGGGGCTCAGTCCAAAGAAGTTTCATCATCTACAGGGATGGGTGTTGATGTACGGTGCAAAGCAGTACAGTTGGCAGGTGATGGAGGATAAATGGGCATATTGACTCCTGTTATCGCCAAATAGTTCTAGGTACCTTGAGGACTCACAATCATAAAACCGGTACTATGAGAGGTAGGACTGCTCATCCAGAAATTTGGTAGATTAAGAAATCAGCATCACATCTGTTTTTAATGGATGCATCTCTCTGCTGTTCTTTTAATTGTTTTCATGCTTACAATGAGGATGGCATGGATCTCACATAACCCCTTGCTGACAGAACCTCCACTACCAGGCCAATACCAGGCCACTGCCTCATCATAGAAGGATTTGTCAATTTGCTTGTTGAAGGTTAGGTGCATGTAAAGTGTGTACTTGAGTGTCCTCTAGTAAACCTTCTCTCATATCTTTCTGACTGTAAAAAAAATGTAATCTACCCTCTGAGATGCATATTTCAGCAGTTACTAACTAACTAACTAACTAACTAACTAACTAACTAACTAAGTTATTCAGAGGTTTTAACCATGCAGTGGCTCAGCACTCGTGTTAGCTTTAGCCGCTATAGAAACTCGGGATGTTGAATTTAGTTTGTTGTTTTAAAAGCCTTGAAGTTTATTCCTCCACAGCTTATTCGGGCATTGCAGATATTACTAATTGGAGCTTTATGTTTTCTTCACTTACAGTGAAGACCTCCTCGCTGGTGATGGCATGTTTGTTGCCAATGTAGTTCATGAACGTTATGTGTGCGTGTGCGTGTGACGAGAACCATCTTGCAGAGGATAGTTGAGGGTGTTGTTGGTGGTGAAGGGTGCTTATTCACTATAAAATGTATAAATGTAAGAATAGAAGTTTTACGCCGTTGGCTGAGACCTCCCACTTATTCTACTCCTCTCCCGTCTCTTTCACAGTGCTAGACTAAAATCAAGCTCATCAGGGTCTTGATTCCCGGTGCTCCCGCTGATTCTGCCAATCCCGTTCCCATGGCTGTGGTTTTTCTGGATAGGGACACTGGGAATCTCTTTCATCCAATCATGCATGTCACAATTAAATAATGAGGCTTTTGGCTAGTTCTGGTTTGCATGGCTGTCTTTTTTATGGCTTTCGTTTACCCTTCATGTGTCATTGTGAGATCTGTGTGGATAAATCGGACCACACCGGCTTAGCAGTAAGCATTGGCCTACGCCACCTAGGCAACCAGACGACCACTGTAACCACTGTTCCACACAGTCACCAGCACACTGCCAACTAGAGGGTGCGAAGACCCTTACCAGATGGGATCACACGGAAAGTTCTTCAGTACATCCAAGGAATACAGAATAGTTCTCCAACTCCCCAGCCTATCGAAAAATGCCCTTCGGCGTACTGTCAAACCCATTTCGATCAGGACTTTGTGGTCGCATGATTGACCTAAGAGAGTCATAGTTACTCCCGCCGTTCAGCTGTGCTTCATTGAATTTCGTTACTTTGACATTCGGAGCACTTGGAAGAAATGACCCGGTGGACCTTCGCGATGCTCTATTTTAATTAAATAGTCGGTTTCCTCTGGTCTACACCAGTTCTAAATTGTCACAAGCTACAGCGCCCGTAGCTGGGGAGCGAACTGAAAGCCGGAGTCCAAACATTAAAAAATAAAAACAAATTGGTGTACATTACTCATGCCTTCTGGATTATTTTGCTTCACTTACAAAGAGAGGATCTGTTGTACGCCTGGTGACTCTGCTGCTAGTGAACATCTGGGGGTGTCATGTGCAGTGCAGCGTTAGTGGCCTGACTGTATGCAGGATTCTGGAACCATAACTCAAAGATAGTGACGTTATGCTACAGTGAAACTCGGAATCTCGTTCTGCTCTCTGTTGATGCTTCTCACAATGTCACCCCCCTCTATGTAGAGCGTGAAGGCAGACAATGAGCCTGTAACCTGCTGATAGAAGACCATATAAGGCAGCAGACTGAAGGAATGCACTGCAGGCAGATGAAGGGGGCCCGACAAGTCACCCAAACACTCGACACACACTTTTCATATAAAGTTAATAGCACGCTCAGATGTTTTGTTTAAAGACCTAATCCTGCTTACTAAACTGTGCAATGTGACTGCAGAACGTTACACCGACTGGTCCCTCAGAGCCAAACACCTCCTCGATAAATCACGTTTACGTAAGTACCTAGGAGTGCTGTTATTCAGTCTCATAAAGCATGTCTTACTCTACGATACAAGTGCAGCACCATAAAGTTCCAAAGAATGTCAAAGGCATTTAAACAGCGGGCTATCTTCAGAACAAAGATGCACTGACTTTCAATGAATCACATGAAGTTATTAGCTCCTCCAAAACTGCAGTCATGAAGTCACTGTACTTGAAATGAATGGTGCACCGACAAAACTATTGCCGATGGTATATCAGCTGAAGTCTCTTAGTCCAACAAATGTTTATTTCCTAGCTGAACAGCACTGCGGCATCCCCCCCCCAAAAAAGAGAAATTCTTGTTTAGTTGTGGCTTTGTTTGGTCTGCAAAAAAGAAACCTGAATTGATCCAGTACAGCTTGAGGATGTAATTTAAGTCTCCAGAAAAAGCCTAGATGGTACCTACACCATTTTTGTGATCAAATCTCTACTCTAACCTCAAAGCTAAAAATGTCATCTGAAAGTTCTCAAACGCGTCTACCAGAGTAACAAATGATCTCCGCAACCCCAGAACTCACACAAATTGAAACAGGAAGTCTTCAGATTTACAGGATCTACTCAAACAGTTGGACCTAAAAACATACAACAGGACTGGGAATATGCTTCATATACCTTTTAATCAAAGGATTTCATAGGGATGCCAATAAACTATTAAATATGTGGTCGAGGTTGTTGTTTAAGCTAATAAGATCACTGAAATCCTCGTCTGCTGGAACTGCGGGACTAATTTTGAAGCACAACTGATCCTGTCTGTGAGACCTTACGTAAAAGCATTGAAACATATGGAACTATTTTCTTGAAAAAACAAGAGTCAAACCCGAAGAGCCACACAAAGACTTACGACCTGATCCTACGGGTCAGTTACAACAAAGGGCCTGTGCAACGGCAGCTTCAATTTGATTCCTTTAAAACAATAAATCTGTGTCACATAAGTTAAAGCAGAAGTATGTGGCATGCCTGCAGGCAGGGCCACTGAATCACACAGCGGGGCTGCAGCTCTGACAGCTCCTGCTTCTGTGCGAGAAGACTCTCCTTTCATAGAAATGAGTCTGGGGGCAGGACGCCACATTACCAGGACTTAAATAGGAAGTCAACTTAGCAATCATGCTGTATAATGACCAGGACAGGCACGATACTCTAAGTTTATTATATAACCGGCTGGGCTGATTTTGTTGGAAAATGTGGTTCTGCCCCGAGGGTAGAGAGGCTGGCAGATAAAAATTGGAAACTTGACTTTCAAGTCCAAAGCTGAAACATTTTCTTCTGAATAGATCTGTTTTACTACTTACTATAACTCAGACCTGATTGAGAGTGTTTACGCTGATACAAATTCAAATCATGTTGTTATCCTTGAGTTAAAAAGTGTTTTGGAATACTGGATGCTCTTGTTTTGAACTGACAGAAAGAAGACTGTCTGCATGAGTAGGAGGGACGGTTCACAAGGAAAGACTGCTGCATAACAAAACTACAGGCAAATAAAATGCATGAAAACAGCAAGATTCTCACCACACAAGGATGATGATATTGGATGATTATGTTTAAAAATGCTCATTGATAATCTATCTATTGCCTCTTTCTGCATTATATACGCAAGGCGACGCAGTGCTAATATCAGCTAGCTTGCTAAAATGCAGATGTAAGCATACATTAGCATATTTGAAATAAAATGTGCTATACTCTACTGTGTTGAATCATTTCATCATCTGTGCAATAAACTTCTGTTTGAGAGCTATCATTTGTTAAGGAACCACTCACTGATTGGATCTTAAAACCAATAAAACAAAATATTCAAGATGGAAACCTTAATTTATATACTTAACCTTAATTGATATACTGTGTACTCGTTACAAATAAAATGATGTACAAATGGTCAATTGAAGCCAAAACCTTGAACCCACTGAGGGCTAGATTCTTAATGACAGCCAAAATGAGATTGGAAAAACTGAAATCTGAACTAATGCGAACTGCATCCCCATAACTCATAATGTGTCTCATTCGTGTGTTTGGCCCCCAAGGGCCTTGATGCACTACTGGCGATGTCTGGACCTGCTCCGGGTGTGACTGCAGATGGTGTCCTAGCTGGGGAATCTCCTCCCAGACTGGGTTCAGGGTATCACTGATCTCCTGGACGGTCTGTGGTGCTACTTAGTGGCATCAGAGGTTCTCAGGTGGATTCAGGTCAGGAGAACGTGAGGGTCAGACATGGAATCACTGCCTACACATTCTGACCACATGAGGGCTGCATTTTTCTGCACCAGGAAAAATGCGGGAAATGGGTCTGAGGATTTATCCTGGTGCTATTAGTAATAGCACATTAGCACTTACACACAGAACAACTTGCACTGATGAGTGTTGCAGTTATACAGTGTGAAGCAGTGCCGGAAATGTGGCGATTCCCACCAATACCAAGTTTTTGCACCACTGATTTTTGTCCACATGGGTACCCTTAATGCCAGGTGAGCACCGCAACTTCCTGTGTTTGTGCTATTGAGCTATCTAAGACACAAACAATGATGGTGTCATACAACTGCTGAATGAAGCTAAAGGCACTTTTTCTTATCTCTTCACTCATCAAGGGGCTAAAGGAAGCTGAAGGAACTGAAAGAAAGAAGACTTTCTCAGTAGTTGGATGTGTTTAGATATTTTACCCCATAAGTTAAACTTTGACCTCTCTATGACTCTATCCATCCAATGTCAGTTATTTCAGTTAAAACCAGAGTGCTGTGACGACTAACCAACTGACAAACCAGTAGCAGCAGATAGCAGGAGCATGATATAGCATCACATGAACAATTAGTAGCTGCATGGAAGGATGAAAGAAAGAATGCGTTTTCTTCATTTCCACATAAATTGCCGCAGATGGACCAGAAAAGTGGACTATGTCTTTGATTAATTATGATAAATTACCCTCTTGGGTGAAAAGGTGGTAAAATAACGTCTAGCGTAGCGATAAGTGTCCCCCGGGGTGGGACAAAATGTGATAATGCACCCTCAAGGATGTCTTTGCAGTGGACTTAAGATTATAAACGGCCCTCATGGGCTCCCTTCCAGTGACTGAAATAGGATTGTGTCTTCTACGGGGCCCTTCCATTAAATGAACAGTGATCAGATACCCTCTATGTGTGGATAGTGTGGACACATTTTAGTGAGTGAATCAACTAATGCCACAACTTGTACACCAGGTTCCATTTTTAATTTTTCCTCAGTAAACTAGAATGAAGGTCAGAGGCTGGATGATGCAGCAAAAAGATGAGGTGGAGAGGAGATGGGGCACCAAACTCTTTTTGTTTATTTACAGCTGTTATCAAATTTCACCACAGGTATTACAGTCACGACTTTTAGCAGTCTTACTTAGGACAGATAGAAAATGGTGCCTTTTATGCAGTTGGACTGCATGCCCTGATTGAACGTCTCCATTTACCGGTGTATGTCAATAACATTCAAATGTTCAATATGTCTAGTAAAATAAAGATTAACATCATCTCACCCAGCCATTAATTGTAATAACCTGTTGTAATTAAACCCCTAAATAACCACCTGCCTAAATTCAGAATAATTAAGTAAATGAAAGCCAACTACGGAACACCCACTTCCTCTCCCATCACGTGGACTCTCCTGGAACCTTTTAAGAGTACTTCTTTCCCTAGGACTCTTTTTGCCAGAACACCCTGGAGGAGACATGGAACAGGTGAGTTATAAGTAACAAAGGGCTCTTTGTTACAATCCATAAATGTATTTCCCCTTTCTGGGGTGTGGTTGCAATGGTAGCAGACCAAGCAGTGTATTAAAGACATCCAACAACATTCTCCAGCTTATCCCGAGGATCCGAAACATTTCCAGGTCAGATGATGGACATAATTCCTTTAGTGGATTCTGGGTCTACCCAGCATTAACTCTGTATTTGTCTTTCATTTTAAGCTGCTTTCAGTTTCACCAGTGCTAAAAATGAAAATCCTCCATCTTTCACCTATAATATTGTGTGGTGAAGTGCATTAAGGTGATATAAACAATGAAGCTTATACTCAACTTTCAGCTCAACTGGCTTGAGAAACGGTGTCTAAATGGCTGCCATGGTGAAACCCAGTATCGGAGCTCCATTAAGGATGGCTTTTTATTCTCCTACACAAGTTAAACTCACATCAGATGTGGAGGAACTGAAAAGTTTGAGTTTCCCCATCTCAGGGTTAATCAGTCCGAGGCTAAGGGTTAAAGTCAGAGTTTGTCAAACCTGCTTCCGATCACTGCTTCATCAGTGGAAGGTTCAGTGCAAAAACATCAGAAATGACCTAATGGCACTGTGAGGTGTTCTGCAGATTGAGTGAGGCCCACGATCATCAGAGCACATGTTGATTCTGTCTTTTAATGTATTTTAATAAAACAATGCTACAACTCAAGCTTTGGTTTGGCTGCTTTCATGTTGACGTGGGCTCTGACGTTTTGCACAATCTCAACAGCCATCAGTTGGGCCTGCAGCTGCAGCAGAATCATTGAATTAAGCTGAAAGCATGTGCTTATCATTTCTTTAGAACCATAAACAGCGAGTGGAGCTGCAGGGCAGCCGATGAGCCAATGAGGCTGATTGCACCAGACCGTCTGGACAGCTCTCTGAAATGTTTACCTCCTCTTCCTCTATCTTCAACGGCACAGCGGGACATCACGTGATCCCAAAGAATTTACTCTGGAATGAAGGCAGGACGTTTCCATATCTGGCTAGATTGAGACTTTTCCAGAGCTCGGAGTAACAGATTAAATTCTGAGCCGTAGTGGAAAGAATCACACAGCAAATAAAAGTCTGAGAAGCTCATTAGAATGAAATGGAAATTGACAAAATACTGCAAGTCTTATTTCTTCTGTTAGCAGGAACTGGGTGCAGTAAAGCTGAGCTGTGGAAATGGCAGGAATCGTCGTGGTCAGTGGATTTCAGATGCCTGTCATCGCAGTCCATGCATCTAGGAAAAATAAAGGAACAAATTAAATCAATATTTTCTAGACGTCAGCCAACACGGATGACCAGAACATTAACCATGTCTGTCTGCCACCTCCTAGAATAAAAGCTTCAATGTCAGACCATTATTTTCTGTGGAGACAAAAGCCTAATGAACCTGGCAGGGATTTGATTTGTGGAATATTCCATTGAATCTGACTCCTCCATTGATTGGGAATGTATGACATGTGTATTAGTCATGCAGTGTGTTTTATTTTTCCTGGCAGCGAGGCTCACACCAGCATTATCACTCCGCTTCTACACCGCTGTATCCAGTTTGTCTAAAATCCCCCTCCAGCAACAAACGTCCAAGAGATAAAGTCCAAGATGTAAACAAGTCACAACTGCATCTGCAAACACACATCCACGCACACCCACACACTTTAGGGCAATAAAAATTCCCAAGGAACAAAGTAAGAGCTCAGTGTTGCACAATTGATTTGAATGATGGGTTCCACCAACAGATAACTCATGTTCTCCCTCCCTTTTCCAAAACAGATAAGAGGAGAGCGCGAGAGGGAGAGTTATTATAATAATAATAACTCTCCCTCTCAAAATATAAGCCCGGAAAAGAAAACAAAAGTTTCAGGATTATTATCTGATGTTCAATTTATACATATTTTACATTTCTAGGAAACATCAGCAGCAATTGGAATCATCCTTGAAAACATCAGAGTCAAAGTGGAGGGATGACTTTGCTCTGATGTTCCAACAATCAAACCAGACGCCAACATAAACAACAATCTGGCGCGGTTAAATGGAATAATTTCATAATCAAGCCAAAACCGCTGACATCCGACAAACCTCGCGTCTTTTTCACCAAATATTTTCAGAGATATAAAAAACAAGATTTACATAAGAGCCTGAATGTTTATCATCATTCAGCTTAAGAGCTTCTCACAGTTCTTTGTGCTATAAATGTTGAATGAAGCCGCGTCGCTTAATTTTATTACTCTACATTATCTTTATGTGCTCTTTGGACTAATGTTTCAATCTGAAAGATATCGGTGGAGTCTGTTTTAGGTGGAGGGGCGGGTAGAGTTGTGCGCAGCTAAAACAATGTAGGTGAAGACTTAATCATGACCGTCTTACACAGAGTCAAACTTCTATGATATCATTCTTTCCAGCTAGAAGGTTTTTGGTGACTTTAAATCAGTTTCAGCCGCTTCAGTGAAAATGAAAGTGACAACAGGTGGACAGGTGAGGCAGCAGCAGGACAACTTCTGCAAAGGTCCTAGTTCTACAGGCGGAAGACAGACACTATTTATGCTCCACAGCCTTCCTGACAGTCCATTCAGACCAGGTAGTCCAGCTACTCCAGAAAAGAAGGAGCCGCCCCCTTTTTTTTTTTTTGTAGAATGGAGGAGATACCAGGAAATGGCCGTTACAAAAGGAGCTGGATAGGACATTTAATATGACTTCCAGCACCTACTGGTGTGCATGTTTTTCCAACCAAATTGTAAGAAACATACTCCATGATGGTGACAATAGGGCCGATGGTCCCAAAGCCTTGGTCACCAGAATGACCAAGGCTTTGGGACCAAGGTGAGTCTTGATTTCACCAGAGAACATGTGGTGAACATAGCATGTGCAGTGGACCCTGGGTTCCTCCTGGTACAGGACAAAGCCCTGTCTCATGCGGTCAGAGTGTGTAGGCAGTTCCTGGATGGTGAAGGTATTGGTGCTATTGACTCTTCCTCACGCGCCACAGATGTGAACACAACTGAGCACCTCTGGGACGATATGTATCGGTGCATCAGACGCCACCAAGTAGCACCACAGACTGTCCAAAAGCTCCATGATGCCTCGATCGGGGTCTGGGAGGAGATCCTCCAGGACACATATCTTTGAATCTTATACTCAAAGTAATACACTACGGAATTTTAAATGTGTTTAGCTATACAAACTAAAATAATAAGTGTCCATCGGCCCCTTCCTTTGTCTGTCATGAGCCACCAACACAACAAATATTCAGACTCCAAAGGGGGGATTTAACTGCTGCTGAGGGCAGATAACCTTCAATCTCAGTCTCTCCAAGAGTCTGACTGCCAAACACTTTCTAATTGACTACTTATAACACATCTTCTCTTATGTGTTAAAGGCATTTTTTTTCCTTCACTCTCCATTTCACCTGATTGAATTGGTTTTAGCCCTGAAATGATTTCCTGTTACATCTGAAATGTTTTATTGCAAAATCTTTTGCTTACTATGTGCTGTCAAGAGTACTGCAATCATCTGCTGCTGGTTTACTGGAGGGTTCACAGAAAGGGTCAAAAGAAAATCAATGAGACAGATGCAGCTTTTGTCAATTATGGCGCATCAAACACATTATCGAATTTACCGGTGAAACCAGCTTATTGCATATTTTTTTTGAGAAAGCTTCAGACTTGTCTTTCCATTGACATGAAATTCACTGCCAACTTCCTTTTCCTTCTTTGAAAATATTTAAAAGGCTTTTCTGTATATCTCAGCCAAACCAGGGATGATGCACTCTGTTTACACAGACAACAAATGTGTCCTTTATTAGAGGTGAAATAAAAACGCAGTAGTTAACTCTGGCGGCAGTCGGCATTAAATCAGACAAAGAGAAAACTTAAATTTCAACAACAAAAATCTCGAGGAAGAAGAACCAGATGAATAGCTGAGAGGCTGCTCACGTTGGCAGCACGTGATTAGTGGTGAAAATCAGTTCTGACTGAGGCTTTGCTTTCCTAGAAAGTCAGCGGTGCCATAACATAATGACTGTTTTGGACTGCAGAGATTTTTGTGCCTCGTGTCTTGATTAAATTTACAAGTAATGGCAGGGACGGCATGTATTGACAGAAGCAATGTCTCTGTGTGCCGAGCATCTCTGAGACATTAAACGTGTCCAGTGGTGAACATTACAACTATGTGAAATAAAAATCAACTCCTGTCTCCTGAACATGAACAGGTCCACAGCCTAGACCAGATTCAGAGAAGTATTTCTGATTCTGATTCTTGTCCTGATCTCCAGCCATGTCAGGACAGTAGCGTCCTTCTAAATCTACAAACCTCCCGGTGTTAAGGTTAAACACACTTTGGAATGGACCAAGGACTGAAACTCCTTGGTCCATTCCAAAGTGTTTATTTCCTCAGGAAACCAAGGATGCAGTGAGATAAGAGGCTGAGGTGGAGGTCTGGAGATGTATCAAAGCTGGTACCAGGCGAGGTAGGGAGGTCAAGACATTGGATAACTGGGCCACGAGTTCAGGTCAGTCAAAAGTCAAAAACATGTATGGAGGGATTTTATGTAGAGGTTTTTGGATACTGGCAAAGAGGTGAGGTAGCATCCAGAGTAACATACCAGCAGGCTGGATTGCAGATGGAGAGCAGCCTACGCCACCAGGTGTTGCCACACCAACATACAGACAATGGAAAGGGGGGAGAAGAGATGGCAAGAGGAAAACCCTTCAAGGGAATGGTGGATCGTGGGGTGATCATCGACCCGTGGCCCATATCAAACAGACGGTGTTAGGGCTGTTGGTCATACGCAAACAGCAGACTTAGAAACCAGATTAAGAGACAGTTTATTATCTTCACTGGGGGATCTGAAAGGTTCTTGACTGAGACTTGGATATCCAGAAGGAGTAGAGAATGGCCAGACATGGGCTACAAGGACGCTCAATAATCTGACGAAAAGTAGATGTACAGCTGCCATCTTGTTGCTTATGAGTTAAAAAAGGCTTAGCTGTGGTATGTTTTTATCGATTGGCCGGAAGTTGTCCTGGAATGTAGTTCAAAATATCCACTTTTGCTGCCAAAAAGACATTCACTGAAAAATTAGTCTCTGGCTTAGCAGTCATCATGTCCAGATCTCATGAACCGCCAACCTCAGCTCAGATGCATGTATTCCCAGATGTAGATGTGTTTGGTATGAGGAGTACAACCTGACATTTCGCTGGTTTGCAGAAACGAGTAATAGCAACATTTCATGGTAATGACTGGGCTGATTTTCACAGAATAGCCTTTTTTACAAGTTACATTGTTATTTCTTCGGCAAAGTTTGACATTGCAATATTAGGATATCATTGAGGAACTAAAACTCGGCCCCACAATTTTGCTGCAGATATGGCAGCCAATATATTCATTCATGGCAGAATGTTTCAGGTACACTGTCAAAATATTGAACCTTCACAATGAGTTCACATATACGGCTGGTGACAACAAACACCCCAAGATCAGGCATCATGTAGAGGAGCAGCAGGATTCTTATCCAGTGTGCTCCACCGTCTGACTACTATTATGGTGGGCTGGTGCCTGCACAGAACAATAAACTAAAAATACTCAACACTCTTAATCATAACAACGCTGTTTTGACCACTTTCAACCCCTCATTGGAGCCAGAATTCTTCTACAAACCATCTGTGGTTGTTGACCAAAAATCTCTAGCAAAAATGGTCAAATTTGAGGATTACGAAATATACCGATAGTTTAGTGTGGGATTAATGCCTCTAATCTGAACCTGGCAGTGGATCATCTCTGTCTCCACTTATCACACCTCTGTTTAATAGAGGCAGAAGTGCCCTTTAATGTCCTACTCAACTGTCTGGTTGAGCACATATTGAGTCACTTTTTCTTATTGAAAAATGTGAGCCTATTATCTGAAACGGTCATAGTATAACCAAATGGAAGCATGTATATGATATAAACAGTAAGGGGCCAAGGATAGAGCCCTGGGGGACACCACAAGTTAAAGAGACCACAGAGGAGGAGGCGTTAACCGTGGCATTAGGAGAGTCCTATTCGATAAGTAGGATTTTTTTTTGGCATATTAAAGCTTGTTAGGACTTATCAAACACAATTATGTTACTTGATATAACAAGTTTTTCTAAAAACAAGATTAACCAAAAGGTTGAGCTAATCGAATTAAAACTGACTGTTTTCGAGAAATGCAAAATATTCAGCATGTCTCATTTGTCATTTTATGGAAAATTTGGAGTGTCTAAGATATTAATTTAATAAAGGCCACAAAGAAATAAGATATGCGAAGAAATGAAATAGTTTTTTTTGTATTCTTGGTAAGGACATTAAATGGTTGTCAAAAAGTTTTTTTACAATCCAGATTAGATTCCTTTAGTCCTTTACAGATATTTAGACAATAAGTTTACATTTTTCTTAAAGGGGCACTCCACCACTTTTAAAGAGGAGTACTACTACATACATGGAAAGAAGTTGTTAGCTCAAATAATGCAATTTAAGTTTGGGGTTGAAGGCTATGAAGTTGAGAATGAAAAAAAGCCAGAGATTGAAAGAAGTGGGTAGATCTGTAGCCCACAACTCATCTCTGATGATTCTACAGGCTCCAGGTTACCTCAGCCACATTCAACAAACTACAACCAAACCAGAGATGGTTCGGAAATGTGAAGTCAGACTTAAGAATCCTCATGATTTTCTCCACTGCACAAACCTTTAGAGGAGTGCTGTGATACTCATAGAATTAAAAGTAATTCAAGGCATTTTTATTTGAATTTGTGTATTACTCATATAATATTGTATATTATTTGAATCAAGCATTAAGACATATGGTACGGACAGATACAGCACAGATTCACGTGGGTTTATTAATTGGCTTCCTTATCTAATGACTCATAGTAGTATATTAATGATTTATACCTTAATTAATAATCCAATTATAAAACATTCATAAACCTGTATATAAGGGTTGTCTCACACGTGAAGCGTTTCCCAGAAGCCTTTTCGTGACACTTTTAGCACTCTTGGTAATGAAACATGTATGTTGTATATGTTACGTAACCGCTGATACGATTTGAAGCGTTTTTCAAATGTTTTTAAGTGTCGAGTATTAATATCTTTTTTGATCTTTTTCACATCGATTCAACCTTGGTTAAGTCAACTTGTCCCACAAAATAAGTAAATGTAAAGCTTTATTTCTTAGAGCGTATAGTAGTCTCATATTAAGACGAATGAATGGACTCATAACGTCAGTAGAGGGACAAAATACAGCCTGAGACAAGTTCTAGACTTAATCTGACTTTTATTTACATGTCATACTTTTACAAAAACAACTCTTTTTTTAATACAAGGACAGCAAAAGCCAGAAGACTAGCAAAGATTCGGACAACCATAAACTCCAGATACAGAGTGGTCTTTGTCAGTTTTCACAGCCAACTGTGGAATTATGATCCAGTTAAAACACTCGACACCACAAACGTCACTTCTCCCTATGTAATGTGCAGGTTGCATAACTATTTGGGATGTTTTTTTTGTACATTTTTCTCCAAAACTACAATTTAAATACAGTATCAAAGACATAAAATACAACTTCTGTCTGTCTGAAAGCAGGTTGTAATCAAGTAGCCTACAGTATAAAGAATATGCAACACAGTATGAATGTATATATACTGTATATTTATATTTATATACACACACTGCAGACTGTCACAAAGTGAAAACTACCAAGCCTGCCCCCCCGCACTCCCAGACTACGCTGTTCTATTCACATTTAACAAGAATATCCAAATATGCATTAAAACAATCATCATACAAAAGTCACCAAAAATATATATGAAGAGCTATCATGTTTTTTTTCCTATATATTTTTTTAAATTAATGACTGGAAAACATGTAGAACATCAAGTTTACATTGAAAAGGCATGTCCTGTTTATAATAAAGATATTTCAACACATTGCACATGAAAAGGGGTTAACTCACAGAAAAGAGGGAGGGGCATGCTGAGCAACGGACCAATGAGAAGTCACTGGCAGATAAGGCCTTGATAGAGCGCATCACCGACTGAAGACATGCTCTCCACCTCACAGGACGATATGAACATGCGACAGAATAGTAGCTTGGTTTCACAGATCAAACGGGGTCCTCGCCTTTTTTGTTTCACCTTCAATAACATTTCAATAAAACAAAAAAACTAAAATTCATACATTCTGTTTGTTTGTTTTTTACACCGCTCCAAAACAAAACTTAAAAACAACAACCTGTCCATTTATTGCACACCATTAGTTCACAAAAATATCTTGGGCACTTTGCGTTTCGACAAACAGCAGCATTTCATTGAAAAAAAAAAAAAAACTTGTTTGAGTACAAAAAAAAAGGGGGAAAAAAAAAAGTACACAACATAGCATGACGTACAACTGGAGAATACAAAACCATTTTTTTCATTTTGATCTTGTGCAACTAGAGTAGGTAGGTCCATTTTCTAAGGCGAGGCTATAAATGCACAACAGAGTACAGTTTTTTAAGGGGTGAAACAGCGAGACACCTTTTGCTAAATAGCCTGGATCGCTGCTGATGATTATCTCTTTCTTTGATTATGTGCAATTAATGATTGCCGTGGAAAATCCCAAATTAGATCAAGAACATTTGGTCCTGTAGGAAAAATGATTGGTACCCAGATAAAGAGGGCATAATGGCACTAACTTGTGAAAAAGGATGGGAACAGATGAAGATGGCACAGACTGACACCAGCTCTTATTAAGACATTCTCAGTGGATTTCATTTTCAATCCCGCCATTGCTACATTTACAATCAACCCTGCATATAAGGTCTGCAGTGATGAGCCTCAACGTCTTTCAGGTTCCTTCAGGGGGTTGACAAACAAAAAAAAAAAAACTTCAAAAGGTCACTGTCAGAAGCACTCAACTCGTAAATTATCACCACGAGTATCATTATCTTCTCAAAGTACAGGCACGACCATGTCGAAGTACAGTGTCAGGTGAAGTAGAAGTCAGAATCCCTTCGTTCAGAGCTTAAAATTTGAAGGTGGGCCCACTCAGGGGTTCCAATCAGTTATCAGCTGCGCCATGACGTTTTTTTTTTCTTCAATTATGTCTCTCTGAAAACAGAGGACTGGGAATATTTTTTCCACTTTCTTATAAAACTTGATTGCTCAACATTTTCCCAAATAACATACACAGTAATGTCAGATTGTTCACAATGGTGAAGGTTTTCATCCGAGTGAGTTCCACTCTAGTTACGTTGAGTATAGAATATTCTAAATGTGTGGGCTTAGATAGTTCAGTTGTCGGAGGAATTCCACTGTGTTCCCTGATTTAGGTAGGGCTTTTTTTTATGGATTTGGATTATCATTCATTTTCTTCCACTTATCCAGGGTTGGTCAAAGTGGCTATGAAAGGAATTCCAGATGTCCCTCTCCCCAACAACTCCAGCTCATCCGGGGGTATCTGGAGGCGTGTCCAGGCCAGGTGAGATATATAGTCCCTCCAGCGAGTTCTGGGTCAATCCTAGGGTCTCCTCCCATTTGGATGTGCCTGGAACTCCTCAAAAACAAGGCGTCCTGGAGGAATCTTTATCAGATGCCCCAAACTACCTCAGCTAGCTCCTGTCGACTTGAAGGAGCAACAGCGCTACTCTGAGCTCTGCAATTTATCTCTAAGGCTGAGCCCAGCTGCCTTACAAAGGAAGCTAATTTCACTACCTAGAGCTCATCAAACATTGGTGGTCATACAGCAATGTTAGGTTAACTTGATTTAGTAATTACGGATTCAACAGCATAATCCTGATCATAAAGCTATCCAGGAATTGGGTGCAACGAGGTAAGTAAACTATGGGGGTGTCTGAGGGGAGGCCCACACTCTTATCCTCTGAAAAGCTCTGATTTAACTCACAGTATTTGCCTACACACATCAGCTTATTCCTATCCCTTCTAAAACTGAATTTATTCAACAACCCACGACTTTCTTTTCTACTTTCCAGGTTGCCGTCACTCTTGAATTTCATTAGACAACACTTTCCCTTTGAGGAAAACTTCTTAAAACAGAAAGCTGGTGGTTAATCCAAACCTTTTGGGATGACATAATAGTCTTGGTTTTTCATCCACACCATGTGGATTAAACATAAAACTCATGTTGTACCCATGTGAAACATCACTTCAACAGTCTTGCAACACCCGAGAGAACATCAGCAGTATACTTGTTGGTAAATAGTAAAAACTTTTTAAACGATATGATAATTGGCCAAACTTCAGCTGGGATAGGGATAATGCTACATTACCACTTCTTAAAGCCCATTTGAGTGTGGATCACTGCAAAATCCGGAATATCAGTCTCATTTTTGTAATCTGCTTGGTTGAATTTTAGTAACACCTGATCCAGGTTGATTCCTAAATTCTATTCAAGGTTTGATGCATCAACAGTGTTCATAAAAAAGTCAAAAGAAACTAAGGTCAGAACTATTATACTTATATATACTGCTTTAAGATACTATGGGATTTCTCTCTTGATACGATTTCAAGTTTTAAACATTTAAAAATGTTCATATAGATAGAAAGATAAGCACATACGCACACCTGACATATCATATTCCACAACACCCAACATACACAGCATTCAAATAGTAAAACTACAGTACAAGCTATTGCAATATAGATAATATTGACATTGAACAGTTTGCCTATAGCGACGGCACCAAAGGAATAACACAGTCTCAGCCCATACAAACTAGTATTATCACTACAGGTAAAACACTTTTTTTTTTGTTTAGCTCAGTTCCTCTTGATTTATCACCATTGGCAAAGTCAAGACCTCTCCGTTCTCTCCACCCGGCTTTGTTAAAATGGGAACTCTCAGGCACTTTGCAAAAGTAGGACAAAGGTTTTTAGTTCAACCTCAAATTGGCTAAGACAGAAATGACTTTAGCTCATGCTGCATTCATGTCATATGGGAAAAAAAAAAAAAAAAAAAAAAAAAACACGTCTGAATATATCTCCTTAAAATACTGCTCACTTAATAAATACTACGTCAGAATTGTGGTTGAGTGGTGAACTGAGCCCAGTCTTTGGGCCTTTCCGAAACCAAACCTTTCCTTTTTCCTCACGTAATGAATTCTGTTCATGTCACACTTTCAGTTGAATGAAGCCGCAAAGTTTGGGATGCTCTCTGGCGGAAACCAGGATTGGCCGTATTGTTTTGAAACCATGGTTTCATATCAGCGTCTTTCAGAAGCGGCACATCTTTCATGTTAATGCCATCATGATTTTCACCCTGGTGTGCCTATGATGCTCGTTTAGGAAAGGAACACTTAGAGTGTTCTCCGGACAATATTTGATATTAAATATTTATCACTATTTGTATGACAGCATTAAATATCCATCATATTTTAAGCTGTTTACATTTATATGGGTAGAACTCGCATTTGTACAAGTGCTTCCCATGTAGACCATAGCATGGGGTTACACATGACCAGGGGGCTGCTTTCACAACCATGACCTGAAAACGCAAACATTTGTAAATGCCACAATTTGTTTGTGTAAACAAAATCACAATTCTTGTGAAAACTGGGAGATAACAACACCAGATCTATCCATCCATCCATCCATTTTCTCAGGGGCTGGAGCCTAACCCCAGCTGACACAGGGAGGCAACCATCCAATACTTTTGACTGTGAGAAGAAGCAAGAAGGCCCCATGTGCAGAGTTGGATTTGAACCCAAAACCTTTTTGCTGTGAGGTGACGGTGCTACCCACCACACCATCATGCTACCCTAATAGCAAATAGCCAAGTGAAACAGAACGACTGCAAAAACACCGGCAGACTATGGAGTTTTGTTCGTGCTGGAGACTCTAGGTTTCTTTATGCACCTCCAACAAACCAGATTCTGGCAGCTGAGACGATTGTGTACGCAGACGTGTACATACTTCAGCGTTTTTCAGATCCGTGTGTTTGAGGATAATTTTGACATTATCATATGAACACGGAACTTGTGACGCAGGTGTACCATTTAACAAGGCCTGAGTCAGCATAGATGTAGACTTAATGTGCTGGAACCTCCATAAGAATGGGGGAAGGAAGGAGAAGGTGTAGAGGGGGGTTTGGGAAAGGCCTTCCCACTCAAATCTCATGGCACCAACAAGAAAACTGCTTCAGTCACGTTAAAGAAAACTATTGGAAAGCAAACAAAGATGATTATTTTCTTTGCCGGATTGGGGTTTGGTGTACAACATGCATGTGGAAAAACATCGAGACAGCTGAAGTCCAGAAAACCTCAATAACAGCGTCTTGTTGATTTACCACGATTTGTCCAAGTTGTTCGTTTTAGGCGCAAAGGCACTCCAACGAATATTCCCATAAGACATGACTGCAAAATATGACATGATGGACAAGTAGAGGGCTTGAATCACTCAATGGTATTGGAAGCCAGCTCCTTGCCCTAGGCATGCTGCTGCTGCAGCTGTTGTTCCAGCACCTCTGGGGAACCTCCACAACTGTTGTCCATCTTGGTCTCCTCTCTCAAGACTGCCGTCTCCTCTGCGTCCATCTTGAGGGATGCTGGGGCTTCCAGGACATCCAGGGGCTCGGGAGACAGGAAGCTAGAGGAACTCTCGCAATTCTGGGTAGAGGAGGAGACCTGGGAGATGACGGGCGTCTGAACTGAGGAGGAGGAGGGCGAGGTCACAGTAGTGACAGAGGTTGAGGTGCTTCCCGAGTAAACGGGGTGATGTTGGGACTCCTCTAGCTCATACTGGACTCCGAGCGCCTCCTCCTCCTCCTGTACCTGGCTCAGGTAGTCGGGCACGAGGAAATCACTGCAAAGACGAAGACAATGCCTGGGGTTCAATGTCCCTTCATTTGCAGCCCTGTCACAGATGTTTGAGTAGCGCTTGCAATTATTTTGATATATGACATATTAGCATGTTTCCACTATTTCACAAACTACCCAAATATACATGCTGCAATTTTTTTGGGATCCTATACTTCATACATGGAGCACTCAAAGAACTGCCTCTGTCTACAGAGCATACGATACTGTGATGTTCAGGGTTTCTACAAACTACTGCCTCCACACAGGCGGTCATGTCACCACACACACACACACATATATATTTATATATGTATATATATATATGTATATATATATATATACATATATATATATATATATATATATATATATATATATATATATATATATATATATATATATATATATATATATATATATATATATAT